>CALNHX010004547.1:0-125318 GCA_940337035.1 Agriotes lineatus | reverse complement strand
ATATGGGACATCTGGGACGTCTGGGACGTTGAGGACATTTGGGACATTTAAGACGTCTGGGACGTCTGGAACGTTAAGGACATATGGGACATTTAGGACGCCTGGGACGTCTGGGACGTTAAGGACATATGGGACATTTAGGACGCCTGGGACAATAGGGACATATGGGACATATGGGACATCTGGGACGCCTGGGACGTTAGGGACATATGGGACATATGGGACATCTGGGACGTCTGGGACGTTAGTTACATATGGGACATCTGGGCCTCTGGGACGTTAAGGACATATGGGACATCTGGGACGTTTGGGATGATAGGGACATATGGGACATCTGGGACGTCTGGGACGTTAAGGACATATGGGACATCTAGGACGTCTGGGACGTCTGGGACGTTAAGGACATATGGGACATTTAGGGCGTCTGGGACGTCTGGGACGTTAAGGACATATGGGACATTTACTACGCCTCGGATATTAGGGACATATGGGACATCTGGGACGTCTGGGACGTTAGGGACATATAGGACATCTAGGATGTCTGGGACGTCAGGGGCGTTAGAGACATACGGGACAGCTGGGACGTCTGGGACGTTAGGGTCATATGGGACATTTAGGACGCCTGGCACATTAGGGACATATAGGACATCTAGGATGTCTGGGACGTCAGGGGCGTTAGAGACATACGGGACAGCTGGGACGTCTGGGACGTTAGGGACGTATGGGTCATTTGGGACGTCTGGGACGTTAAGGACATATGGGACATCTAGGACGTCTGGGACGTTAGGGACATATGGGACATCTGGGACGTCTGGGACTTTAGGGACATATTGGACATCTTGGACGTTAGGAACATATAGGACATCTAGGACGTCTGTGACGTTAGAGACATATGGGACATCTAGGACATCTCGGACGTCTGGGACGTTAGGGACATACGAGACAGCTGAAACGTCTGGGACGTTATGGACATATGGGACATATGCGACATCTGGGACGCCTGAGACATTAGGGACATATGGCACATTTAGGACGGTTTGGACGTTAGAAACATATGGAACATCTAGGAAGCCTGGGACATTAGGGACACATGGGACATATGGGACATCTGGGACGTCTGGGACGTTAAGGACATATGGGACATCTAGGACGTTTGGAACGGCTGGGACGTTAAGGACATATGGGACATTTAGGACGCCTGGGACATAAGGGACATATGGGACATATGGGAAATCTGGGACGCCTGGGACATTAGGGACATATGGGACATATGGGACATCTAGGACGTCTGGGACGTTAGTTACATATGGGACATCTGGGACGTCTGGGACGTTAAGGACATATGGGACATCTAGGGCGTCTGGGACGTCTGGGACGTTAAGGACATATGAGACATTTACTACGCCTGGGATATTAGGGACATATGGGACATCTGGGACGTCTGGGACGTTAGGGACATATGGGACATCTGGGACGTCTGAGACGTTAAGGACATATGGGACATCTAGGACATCTGGGACGTCTGGGACGTTAGGAACATATGGAACATCCAGGACGCCTGGGACATTAGAAACATATGAAACATATGGGAGATCTGGGACGTCTGGGACGTTAAGGACATTTGGGACATCTAGGACGTCTGGGACGTCTGGAAAGTTAAGGGCATATGGGACATTTAGGACGCCTGGGACATTAGGGATATTTGGGACATATGGGAGATCTGGGACGCCTGGGACATTAGGGACAGATGGGACATATTGGACATCTGGGACGTCTGGGACGTTAGGGACATATGGGACATCTGGGACGTCTGGGACGTTAAGGATATAAGGGACATCTAGGACGTCTGGGACGTTAGGGACATATGGGAGATCTGGGACGTTTGGGACGTTAGGGACATATAGGACATCTAGGACGTCTGGGACGTTAGGGACATATAAAACATATGGGACGTTAGGGACATATGGGACATCTGGAACATATGGGACATCTGGGACGTCTGGGGCGTTATTGAGATATAGGACATATGGAATATCTGGGACGTCTGGGACGTCTGGGACGTTAAGGATATACGGACATCTAGGACGTCTGGGACGTTAGGGACATATGGGACATTTGGGACGCCTGGGACATTAAGGACATATGGGACATAATGGACATATGGGACGTCTGGGACGTTAGAGACATATGGGACATCTGGGACGTCTGGGACGTTAAGGACATATGTCACATCTAGGACGTCTGGGACGTCTGGGACGTTAAGGACATATGGAGCATTTAGGGCGCCTGGGACATTAGGGACATATCGGACATATAGGACATCTGGGACGTCTGGGACGTCTGGGACGTTAAGGACATATGGGACATCTAGGACGTCTGGGACGTTAGGGACATATGGGACATCTAGGACGTCTGGAACGTTAGGGACATATGGGACATCTGGGACGTTAGGAATATATAGGACATCTAGGACGTCTGTGACGTTAGAGACATGGGACATCTAGGATATCTCGGACGTCTAGGACGTTAGGTACATACGGGACAGCTGAGACGTCTGGGACGTTAGAGACATATGCGACATTTAGGACGTCCGGGACGTCTGGGACGTTATGGACATGTGGGACATTTAGGACGCCTGGGACATTAGGTAAATATGGGACATATGCGACATCTGGGACGCCTGGGACATTAGGGACATGAGGGACATATGGGACATCAGGGACGTCTGGGACGTTAGGGACATATAGGACATCTAGGATGTCTGGGACGTCAGGGGCGTTAGAGACATACGGGACAGCTGGGACGTCTGGGACGTTAGGGTCATATGGGACATTTAGGACGTTTTGGACGTTAGGGACATATGGAACATCTAGGACGCCTGGGTCATTAGGGACACATGGGACATATGGGACATCTGGGACGTCTGGGAGTTTAAGGACATATGGGACATCTAGGACGTCTGGGACGTTAGGGACATATGGGACATTTAGGACGCCTGGGACATTAGGGACATATGGGACATATGGGACATCTGGGACGCCTCGGACATTAGGGACATATGGGACATATGGGACATCTGGGACGTCTGAGACGTTAGGGACACATGGGACATCTGGGACGTCCGGGACGTTAATGACAAATTTGACATCTAGGGCATCTAGGACGTCTGGGACGTTAAGGGCATATGGGACATTTAGGACGCCTGGGACATTAGGGACATATGGAACATTTGGGACGTCTGGGACGTTAACGACATATGGGACATCTAGGACGTCTGGGACGTTAGGAACATATGGACATTTAGGACGTCTGGGACGTCAGGGAAGTTAGGGACATACGGGACAGGTGGGACGTCTGGGACGTTAAGGACATTGTTACGTGTCAAAAGCATTTGATATTAATACTAGTGTTGAATGAGGAATCTAGTGAGAGTGACGCGATAAAATTAATATCAGATTGGCTTTGTTCGTTGCTAGGGAAGATATAATAACAACGTTTGTTTGTTTGAGAAAAATTTGTATATCAGCTTTTAAAAAGGCAAGAGTTTTCGTGGGGTGTAAATGACAATCTCGCCATTTATTCTGGTTTGGTGATAGTAAAGAATTGGTTTACTAGCCAGCCGTTCCTGTAAAGGAGTTCATTAAGCAGATGTCATTTTTCCAATGAATATTTATATTCAAGCTGTAAAGCGATCTGGGAAACACGAATACAACGATTGCGAAGTTTATTGCCTGTGAACAGGGTATGTAGTTTAATATGGAATTTGCCTTTTGTTACCTGGAAATTCGATTTATAGCAACAACTATTAGGCGGACAGTATTGGAAAGCTAATCTACCGCAGTATTGAGGGTCGAGGTATAGCAAATGACAGCCGAGGTTGGAACCTGTCAAGCTGACATGTGTTAGGAGTAACGGGACGTATTAAATGTCTGCGAGTATATCGGCACAAAGATAAGTGTTGTAGCTAGAATCTGATGATATTTTTGCATATAAAAACTGTGTAACCATTAAACTTACGAACGGTTTAAGTTAAGCGATTTAGGGTACCCTGCGTGAGGTAGTAATATTAAAGATGCTAATTGTCTGATCGATGGTAGTAATGTTCGAGTAGTAATAAAACTAGTTACAAGTCTTGCTTTCTTTCATTTTGATAGGGAGTTCAATGATCGTATTGTTATTAGTCGATAGAAAGTGAAGTTACAAGTTTCTTGGCTTATATCAGTATATTTGAGTTTAACTTGTTGGCGCCAATTATAACATCATAAACTAGAATCCGCGACGTCTTCACTGATGCTAGAGACGGGCCTCAAATATACTTTTATAGTGATCGATTGTTAACTAAGAGATATAGCGATGACCTAAAGGTAGGTAAAGGAATTGATAGATTAATATAGCTAACAAGTTTGGCGCCCAACGTGGGGCTTTAAGATTTTTGAAGAGCTAACGAGTAGCTATAGTTTGGAACATATACCTTTAGGTCGTACTATAATAGAAAGGAGCAATGCTGACAATAGTTATACATAACTTTCTGTACTCGTTTATGTAAGTGGAAAAATATCGTCAGAACGTGACAACCCAAAGAATTACTTTGAGAATAATACATAAAACGGTATACTTGGCAAAATTTTGAGTAGTTTGTTTTGGCTAATCAGATTGAAATTAAACTTTAGGGATTGTGTTTAATACGGGATTGTTTTGGATTAATGTGGATTGTTTATTTGTGGTTTTAACAAGTATAGTACACGTAGTAGTACTAAGCTTATGTAGGTAATACCTTGCAGTAGGTGAAATAAGAGAGATAGCCTTTGTCGATTTATTGATTGATTTGTGGAAGTAGTATCTTATTTGGATATTTTATAATTGGACATTTAATCCTTGCTGGTTTTATTTTTATTTGATTGAGTGGGTGTGTTGCATGTTAGATTTAGGAGCTCTGTGTGTATGTTTATAAAGGCTGGTTTTATTTTCATTTGTATGAATGGTGAAGACATCACGCTATTCAGGTATCATGATGAATTATCTTTTAGAGTTTTTCATTGATTGATTGCGATTTTCATTGACGGAACCTCGAGGATATGCTGGCCAAATGTGCTTGAGTTTTTCTTCATTGAATGTTAGAGTCCTGGTGGTTTGATGTGCTTGATTTTTTTTAATTGAATGTATGTGTGAAAGGTTTAGTGTGTTTGAGATTTTCTTTGTGTCTTCTTAGTTTGGTGTTAACTCTGTTATGGGTGTGATGGTGATGTGTTTGGAGCAGTTTGCTCTTGAGGGATTTATAAGCCTCCTTCTAGTTAGGTTGGGGTGGTGTAGTTGATTGCTTCTTTTCCTTTTCTTTTTGGAGTGTTGATTGTGATGTGGGTTCGATGTTGGTGTGTCTGAGGGATTCGCTCTGCGGCTTTCTTTTAATCCTTGATGATTTTTAGGTCTCTCAGTACATCTTCCTAGTTTGGGTTGGCATACAGTTCTTCGATTGGCTCTTTCATCTTCTTCTGGTTTGTTGGTAAGATAACGTGGCTTGGTGTTGGTGTGTTTGGGAGATTTTGCTTATGCAGATATCACGTCTTTCAAACCATCTTCCTAGTTTTGATTATGGTAGTTATTATTTGTTGGATCTTCAATTTTATTTTCCTTTGTTTCTGATGAGGTTCGAGTACGCCCGTTGGGTAAGATAGGTTGTTGATTATGATTTCTGAATCGTCGATTAGCTCTTTAGTTATCGAGATTAGGTTTGTGGTGGTTCCTTCGGTGGCTGTTTTTGTGTCCCCGAATTGAGTGGTATCTATTTTTCCTGGGGGTGATTCTCATTCCTTGTTGTGTAACGATGTTAGACATGTTTGAGAAAACGGTTTGGTGATGTAATGGCGGCAGAATACCTGTGAATTGTGTGTACCATTATCCCTTAGCTTCAGAGATTGGTGAATTGTTATTTGGACCTGATGAAGTTCCGTTGGTATGCGGATTTTTGGGTCTTGGGTACTGTTATGGGACGATTTCCCGGAGTCTTTGTGACTGGTTATTTGTCATTGGGTTGCTGGCTGTCTTGGTAAATTGAAACTTAATTCTTTTCTCAATACATTGTCCCTTCCTTCGACTAATGTAATCGGTTCTTTTTCTGTTACTTCTTCCGCTTTCGATCTTCTGGTGGTTTCTGTGTGTGGTGATAGAATTTGTTTCTTCGGTTTTTCTTGTCGTGTGGAGCTCTAGCAGTGCATTGGTGTGTGGTTCTTTTGGTGTCGGTCAGCCTTCAGCTGGATCGTTAGTATGATTGTGGTTTTGTGTGAACTTGCGGTTGTGGAATATTCTCTCCTTTCTTTTGATTGGGTTTATATTTCAAGAAGGGTGGTTGGATGGGCACTGTAGGGAAGGTCACTTTAGGGAGCATTTTTATCTTGCTTTCCCTCCTGTAAAGCATAGGGTGGTTGGATGGGCACTGTAGGGAAGGTCACTTTAGGGAGCATTTTTATCTTGCTTTCCCTCCTGTAAAGCATAGGGTGGTTGGAAGGGCACAGTAGGGTAGGTCACTCTTTGGGGAACTTTAATATCTTGTTCTTTCCCCATTTTAAGGTATAGTGTGGTTGGAAGGGCACAGTCGGGAAGGACACTATTTGGTAAACTTTAATATCTTGTTCTTTTCCCTCTTTTGGGTATAACGTATAGGGAGTTCCCTGTTGGGAAATGTTAATGGATGGTTTTCTTTTTGATTGTATTGGAAGAGCGTTACGTTATCCTGCTTTTCCTAAGCGGACATAAAGGTAACGAGATTAATCGTCAAAGAAGTACAACTTCTTCGTTTCTTTTAGGTATCCCTTGGGGTTTGGGGATATAGGGTGTTTCCCTACAAAACAAAATTTTTAAGATGACCAGTCCTTCATTCTTTGCCTTCTTTTCTTCTTAAAGCTTTGTCTATATTTCTCTCTTGTAATGTAGTGAATGTCGATTTTGTTTTGAATGAACTGTTTACTTAGATGAATGACAATTTGTTTTCTTTTATTTCTCTTTGATCTGGTGCGGATGCAATCTCTGGTGATGAGTGATTGTTGCAGGTGAGATGAAGATTGGTGGGCATTTTCTTCAGGCCGTTCGGGGCGCTGAAGGATCCCTCCGTCGGGGCGTATGAGAGTTGTGTGGATGTTGGCTTCTGCCTCTCACTTTTCTGGTTTCTTTAACCCTCTTTCACTGGGGTTGCTTTCTCCCCAGGGTTGTCAAAAGAAAGATCCTGGTTATTCTTCGTTTTGGCTTAACTATTTTCGGTCTGACAGTACCTGAAACTGTGTGGAGGTGTGCTTCCGCCTCGGGGGTTTATTGGAAGTTGTCAGGGGGGGTACGCTGTGGGGATTTGGAGTGATTTTGGGGTGTTCATGGGGGTGGAACTTCTTCACGACAGGTTGTTACAGGGTTGTTCACCGGCGCAGCATTTACATCCAGCAGCGACGAACAATCTTGATCCTTGTCGTGGGGTTGATCTGGTCCTGGGTTCCTCCTGGGGTCATCACCTTCTCTACAGTGTAGTTGCTTGTTTGTGGTGTGGGTACTGGGTTTTTTTTTTAGATTAATTGTTAGAGACG
This sequence comes from Agriotes lineatus, assembly GCA_940337035.1. Classification (NCBI taxonomy): domain Eukaryota; kingdom Metazoa; phylum Arthropoda; class Insecta; order Coleoptera; family Elateridae; genus Agriotes; species Agriotes lineatus. The sequence goes on along the minus strand of CALNHX010004547.1, from coordinate 117,753 downwards.
TCTTATGACAGACGGTTTAATGACTCTCTAGCGTATATGTATGTATCCTTTTAGGATAAAGTTTTTATTTAGTTAAAAATTTCGTTGAAATTTTTCCTTTCTGGTAAGGGGGGAGTTTGTTACGTGTCAAAAGCATTTGATATTAATACTAGTGTTGAATGAGGAATCTAGTGAGAGTGACGCGAAAAAATTAATATCAGATTGGCTTTGTTCGTTGCTAGGGAAGATATAATAACAACGTTTGTTTGTTTGAGAAAAATTTGTATATCAGCTTTTAAAAAAGGCAAGAGTTTTCGTGGGGTGTAAATGACAATCTCGCCATTTATTCTGGTTTGGTGATAGTAAAGAATTGGTTTACTAGCCAGCCGTTCCTGTAAAGGAGTTCATTAAGCAGATGCCATTTTTCCAATGAATATTTATATTCAAGCTGTAAAGCGATCTGGGAAACACGAATACAACGATTGCGAAGTTTATTGCCTGTGAACAGGGTATGTAGTTTAATATGGAATTTGCCTTTTGTTACCTGGAAATTCGATTTATAGCAACAACTATTAGGCGGACAGTATTGGAAAGCTAATCTACCGCAGTATTGAGGGTCGAGGTATAGCAAATGACAGCCGAGGTTGGAACCTGTCAAGCTGACATGTGTTAGGAGTAACGGGACGTATTAAATGTCTGCGAGTATATCGGCACAAAGATAAGTGTTGTAGCTAGAATCTGATGATATTTTTGCATATAAAAACTGTGTAACCATTAAACTTACGAACGGTTTAAGTTAAGCGATTTAGGGTACCCTGCGTGAGGTAGTAATATTAAAGATGCTAATTGTCTGATCGATGGTAGTAATGTTCGAGTAGTAATAAAACTAGTTACAAGTATTGCTTTCTTTCATTTTGATAGGGAGTTCAATGATCGTATTGTTATTAGTTGATAGAAAGTGAAGTTACAAGTTTCTTGGCTTATATCAGTATATTTGAGTTTAACTTGTTGGCGCCAATTATAACATCATAAACTAGAATCCGCGACGTCTTCACTGATGCTAGAGACGGGCCTCAAATATACTTTTATAGTGATCGATTGTTAACTAAGAGATATAGCGATGACCTAAAGGTAGGTAAAGGAATTGATAGATTAATATAGCTAACAACATATGGGACATTTAGGACGTCTGGGACGTCAGGGAAGTTAGGGACATACGGGACGTCTGGGACGTCTGGGACGTTAAGGGCATATGGGACATCTAGGGCTTCTGGGACGTCTGGGACGTTATGGACATATGGGACATTTAGGACGCCTGGGACATTAGGGACATATGGGACATATGCGACATCTGGGAAGCCTGGGACATTAGGGACATGTGGGATATATGGGACATCTGGGACGTCTGGGACGTTACGGACATATAAAACATCTAGGACGTCTGAGACGTTAGGAACATATGGGACATTTAGGACGTCTGGGACGTCAGGGAAGTTAGGGACATACGGGACAGCTGGGACGTCTGGGACGTTAAGGACATATGGGACATTTAGGACGTCTTAGACGTTAGGGACATATGGGACATCTGGGAAGCCTGGGACATTAGGGACATGTGGGATATATGGGACATCTGGGACGTCTGGGACGTTACGGACATATAAAACATCTAGGACGTCTGGGACGTTAGGAACATATGGGACATTTGGGACGTCTGGGACGTCAGGGAAGTTAGGGACATACGGGACAGCTGGGACGTCTGGAACGTTAAGGACATATGGGACATTTAGGACGCCTGGGACATTAGGGACATATGGGACATCTGGGACGCCTCGGACATTAGGGACATATGGGACATATGGGACATCTGGGACGTCTGGGACGTTAGGGACATATGGGACATCTGGGACGTCCGGGACGTTAATGACATATGGGACATCTAGGGCGTCTGGTACGTCTGGGACGTTGACATATAGGACGATTAGGATGCCTGGGACAATAGGTACCTATGGGACATCTGGGACGTCTGGGACTTTAAGGACATATGGGACATCTATGACGTCTGGGACATCTGGGACGTTAGGAATATATAAGACATCTAGGACGTCTGTGACGTTAGAGACATATGGGTCATCTAGGACATCTCGGACGTCTAGGACGTTAGGGACATACGGGACAGCTGAGACGTCTGGGACGTTAGAGACATATGCGACATTTAGGACGTCCGGGACGTCTGGGACGTTATGGACATGTGGGACATTGAGGACGCCTGGAACATTAGGTAAATATGGGACATATGCGACATCTGGGACGCCTGGGACATTAGGGACATGTGGGACATATGGGACATCAGGGACGTCTGGGACGTTAGGGACATATAGGACATCTAGGACGTCTGGGACGTCAAGGGCGTTAGGGACATGCGGGACAGCAGGGACGTCTGGGACGTTAGGGACATATGGGACATTTAGGACGTCTTGGACGTTAGGGACATATGGAACATCTAGGACGCCTGGGTCATTAGGGACACATGGGACATATGGGACATCTGGGACGTCTGAGACTTTAAGGACATATGGGACATCTAGGACGTCTGGGACGTCTGGGACGTTAAGGACATATGGGACATTTAATACGCCTGGGACATTAGGGACATATGGGACATATGGGTCATCTGGGACGCCTCGGACATTAGGGACATATGGGACATATGGGATATCTGGGACGTCTGGGACGTTAGGGACACATGGGACATCTGGGACGTCCGGGACGTTAATGACATATGGGACATCTAGAGCATCTGGGACGTCTGGGACGTTAAGGACATATGGGACATTTAGGACGCCTGGGACATTAGGGACATATGGAACATTTGGGACGTCTGGGACGTTAAGGACATATGGGACATCTGGGACGTCTGGGACGTTAAGGACATATGGGACATCTAGGGCATCTGGGACGTCTGTGACGTTAGGGACATATGGAACATCTAGGACACTTGGGACATTAGAAACCTATGGGACATATGGGACATCTGGGACGTCTGGGACGTTGAGGACATTTGGGACATCTAAGACGTCTGGGACGTCTGGAACGTTAAGGACATATGGGACATTTAGGACGCCTGGGACATTAGGGACATTTGGGACATATGGGACATCTGGGACGCCTGGGACATTAGGGACATATGGGACACATTGAACATCTAGTACCTCTGGGACGTTACGGACATATGGGACATCTGGGACGCCTGGGACGTTAAGGACATATGGGACATTTAGGAGGCCTGGGACATTAGGGACATATGGGACATATGGGATATCTGGGACGTCTGGGACGTTAAGGATATATGGGACATCTAGGACGACTGGGACGTCTGTGACGTTAAGGACATTCGGGACATTTAGGACGCCCTGGACATTAGGGACATATGGGACATATGGGAGGTCTGGGACGCCTGGGGAATTAGGGACATATGGGACATATAGGACATCTGGGACGTCTGGGACGTTATTGACATATGGGACATCTGGGACGTCTAGGACGTTAAGGATATAAGGGACATCTAGGACGTCTGGGACGTTAGGGACATATGGGAGATCTGGGACGTCTGGGACGTTAGGGACATATAAGACATCTAGAACGTCTGGAACTTTAGGGACATATGGAACATCTGGAACGTTAGGGACATATGGGACATCTGGGACGTCTGGGACGTTAGGGAGGTATAGGACATATGGGATATACTGGGACGTCTGGGACGTTAAGGATATATGGGACATCTAGGACGTCTGGAACATTAGGGACATATGGGACATCTGGGACGTCTGGGACGTTATGGACATATGGTACATCTGGGACGTCTGGGACGTTAAGGACATATGGGACATCTAGGACGTCTGGGACGTCTGGGACGTTAAGGACATATGGGACATTTAGGACGCCTGGGACAATAGGGACATATGGGACATATGGGACATCTGGGACGCCTGGGACGTTAGGGACATATGGGACATATGGGACATCTGGGACGTCTGGGACGTTAGTTACATATGGGACATCTGGGCCTCTGGGACGTTAAGGACATATGGGACATCTGGGACATTTGGAATGATAGGGACATATGGGACATCTGGGACGTCTGGGACGTTAAGGACATATGGGACATCTAGGACGTCTGGGACGTCTGGGACGTTAAAGACATATGGGACATTTAGGGCGTCTGGGACGTCTGGGACGTTAAGGACATATGGGACATTTACTACGCCTCGGATATTAGGGACATATGGGACATCTGGGACGTCTGGGACGTTAGGGACATATGGGACATCTGGGACGTCTGGTACGTTAAGGACATATGGGACATCTAGGACATCTGGGACGTCTGGGACGTTAGAGACATATGGAACATCTAGGACGCCTGGGACATTAGAAACATATGAAACATATGGGACATCTGGGACGTCTGGGACGTTAAGGACATTTGGGACATCTAGGACGTCTGGGACGTCTGGGACGTTAAGGAGATATGGGACATTTAGGACGCCCTGGACATTAGGGACATATGGGACATATGGGATATCTGGGACGTCTGGGACGTTAAGGACAAATGGGACATCTAGGACGTCTGGGACGTCTGGGACATTAAGGACATATAAGACATTTAGGACGCCCTGGACATTAGGGACATATGGGACATATGGGAGGTTTGGGACGCCTGGGACATTAGGCACATATGGAACATATAGGACATCTGGGACGTCTGGGACGTTATTGACATATGGGACATCTGGGACGTCTGGGACGTTAAGAATATAAGGGACACCTAGAACGTCTGGGACGTTAGGGACATATGGGAGATTTGGGACGTCTGGGACGTTAGGGGCATATAAGACAACTAGGACGTCTGGGACGTTAGGGACATATGGAACATCTGGGACGTTAGGGACATATGGGACATCTGGGACGTCTGGGACGTTAGGGAGATATAGGACATATGGGATATCTGGGACGTCTGGGACGTTAAGGATATATGGGACATCTAGGACGTCTGGGACGTTAGGGAAATATGGGACATCTAGGACGCCTGGGACATTAAGGACAAATGGGACATATGGGACATATGGGACGTCTGGGACGTTAGAGACATATGGGACATCTGGGTCGTCTGGGACGTTAAGGACATATGGGAAATTTAGGACGTCTGGGACGTCTGGGACGTTAAGGACATATGGGACATTTAGGGCGCCTGGGACGTCTGAAACGTTAAGGACATATGAGACATTTAAAACGTCTGGGACATTAGAGACATATGGAACATATGGGACATCTGGGACGCCTGGGACATTAGGGACATATGAGACATATGGGACATCTGGGACGTCTGGGACGTTAAGGACATATGGGACATCTGGGACGTCTGAGACGTTAGAAACATATGAGACATCTGGTACGTCTAGAACGTTAGGGACATATAGGACATCTAGAACGTCTGGGACGTTAGGGACATATGGGACATATGGAACATCTGGGACGTCTGTGACGTTAAGGACATATGGGACATCTAGGACGTCTGGGACGTCTGAAACGTTAAGGACATATGAGACATTTAAAACGTCTGGGACATTAGAGACATATGAGACATTTGGGACATCTGGGACGCCTGGGACATTAGGGACATATGAGACATATGGGACATCTGGGACGTCTGGGACGTTAAGGACATATGGGACATCTGGGACGTCTGAGACGTTAGAAACATATGGGACATCTGGTACGTCTAGGACGTTAGGGACATATAGGACATCTAGGACGTCTGGGACGTTAGGGGCGTATGGGACATCTAGGACGTCTGGGTCGTTAGGGACATATGGGACATCTAGGACGTCTGAGACGTCTGGGACGTTAGGGACATATGGGACATCTAGGACGTCTGGGACGTCTGGGACGTCAAGGACATATGGGACATCTGGGACGTCTGGGACGTTAGGGACATATGGGACATTTAGGACGTCTGGGACGTTAGGGACATATGGAATATCTAGGAAGCCTGGGACATTAGGGACATATGGGACATATGGGACATCTGGGACGTCTGGGACGTTAGGGACATATGAAACATCTGGGACGTCTGGGACGTGAAGGACATATGGGACATCTAGGACGTCTGGGACGTCCGGGACGTTAAGGACATATGGGACATTTAGGACGCCTGGCACATTAGGGACATATGGGACATATGGGACATTTAATACGCCTGGGACATTAATGATATATAAGACCTTTGGGACATCTGGGACGTCTGGGACGTTAGGGACGTATGGGTCATTTGGGACGTCTGGGACGTTAAGGACATATGGGACATCTAGGACGTCTGGGACGTTAGGGACATATGGGACATCTGGGACGTCTGGGACTTTAGGGACATATTGGACATCTTGGACGTTAGGAACATATAGGACATCTAGGACGTCTGTGACGTTAGAGACATATGGGACATCTAGGACATCTCGGACGTCTGGGACGTTAGGGACATACGAGACAGCTGAGACGTCTGGGACGTTATGGACATATGGGACATATGCGACATCTGGGACGCCTGAGACATTAGGGACATATGGCATATTTAGGACGGTTTGGACGTTAGAAACATATGGAACATCTAGGAAGCCTGGGACATTAGGGACACATGGGACATATGGGACATCTGGGACGTCTGGGACGTTAGGGACATATGGGACATCTAGGACGTCTGGAACGTCTGGGACGTTAAGGACATATGGGACATTTAGGACGCCTGGGACATAAGGGACATATGGGACATATGGGAAATCTGGGACGCCTGGGACATTAGGGACATATGGGACATCTGGGACGTTAGTTACATATGGGACATCTGGGACGTCTGGGACGTTAAGGACATATGGGACATCTAGGACGTCTGGGACGTTAAGGTCATATGGGACATCTAGGGCGTCTGGGACGTCTGGGACGTTAAGGACATATGAGACATTTACTACGCCTGGGATATTAGGGACATATGGGACATCTGGGACGTCTGGGACGTTAGGGACATATGGGACATCTGGGACGTCTGAGACGTTAAGGACATATGGGACATCTAGGACATCTGGGACGTCTGGGACGTTAGGAACATATCGAACATCCAGGACGCCTGGGACATTAGAAACATATGAAACATATGGGACATCTGGGACGTTAACGACATTTGCGACATCTAGGACGTCTGGGACGTCTGGGACGTTAAGGGCATATGGGACATTTAGGACGCCTGGGACATTAGGGATATTTGGGACATATGGAAGATCTGGGACGCCTGGGACATTAGGGACAGATGGGACATATTGGACATCTGGGACGTCTGGGACGTTAGGGACATATGGGACATCTGGGACGTCTGGGACGTTAAGGATATAAGGGACATCTAGGACGTCTGGGACGTTAGGGACATATGAAACATATGGGACGTTATAGACATATGGGACATCTGGGACATATGGGACATCTGGGACGTCTGGGACGTTATTGAGATATAGGACATATGGGATATCTGGGACGTCTGGGACGTTAAGGGCATATGGGACATTTAGGACGCCTGGGACATTAGGGATATTTGGGACATATGGGAGATCTGGGACGCCTGGGACATTAGGGACAGATGGGACATATTGGACATCTGGGACGTCTGGGACGTTAGGGACATATGGGACATCTGGGACGTTTGGGACGTTAAGGATATAAGGGACATCTAGGACGTCTGGGACGTTAGGGACATATGAAACATATGGGACGTTATGGACATATGGGACATCTGGGACATATGGGACATCTGGGACGTCTGGGACGTTATTGAGATATAGGACATATGGGATATCTGGGACGTCTGGGACGTTAAGGGCATATGGGACATTTAGGACGCCTGGGACATTAGGGATATTTGGGACATATGGGAGATCTGGGACGCCTGGGACATTAGGGACAAATGGGACATATTGGACATCTGGGACGTCTGGGACGTTAGGGACATATGGGACATCTGGGACGTCTGGGACGTTAAGGATATAAGGGACATCTAGGACGTCTGGGACGTTAGGGACATATGAAACATATGGGACGTTATTGACATATGGGACATCTGGGACATATGGGACATCTGGGACGTCTGGGACGTTATTGAGATATAGGACATATGGGATATCTGGGACGTCTGGGACGTCTGGGACGTTAAGGATATACGGACATCTAGGACGTCTGGGACGTTAGGGACATATGGGACATTTGGGACGCCTGGGACATTAAGGACATATGGGACATAATGGACATATGGGACATCTGGGACGTCTGGGACGTTAAGGACATATGTCACATCTAGGACGTCTGGGACGTCTGGGACGTTAAGGACATATGAGGCATTTAGGGCGCCTGGGACATTAGGGACATATCGGACATATAGGACATCTGGGACGTCTGGGACGTTAAGGACATATGGGACATCTAGGACGTCTGGGACGTCTGAAACTTTAAGTACATATGGGACATTTAAAACGTCTGGGACATTAGGGACATATGGGACATATGGGACATCTGGGTCGCCTGGAACATTAGGGACATATGAGACATATGGGACATCTGGGACGTCTGGGACGTTAAGGACAATTGGGACATCTGGGACGTCTGGGACGTTAGGGACATATAGGACATCTAGGACGTCTGGGACGTTAGGGACATATAGGACATCTAGGACGTCTGAGACGTTTGGGACGTTAGGGACATATGGGACATCTAGGACGTCTGGGACATTAGGGACATATGGGACATTTAGGACTTCTGGGACGTCTGGGACGTTAAGGACATATGGGACGTCTGGGACGTTAGGGACATATGGGACATTTAGGACGTCTGAGACGTCTGGGACGTTAGGGACATATAGGACATCTAGGACGTCTGAGACGTCTGGGACGTTAGGGACATATGGGACATTTAGGACGTCTGGGACGTCTGGGACGTTAAGGACATATGGGACGTCTGGGACGTTAGGGACATATGGAATATCTAGGACGCCTGGGACATTAGGGACATATTGGACATATGGGACATCTGGGACGTCTGGGACGTTAAGGACATATGGTACATCTAGGACGTCTGGGACGTCCGGGACGTTAAAGACATATGGGACATTTAGGACGCCTGGCACATTAGGGACATATGGGACATATGGGACATCTAATACGCCTAGGACATTAAGGATATATAAGACCTTTGGGACATCTGGGACGTCTGGGACGTTAGGAACATATGGCTCATCTGGGACGTTTGGGACGTTAAGGACATATGGGACATCTAGGACGTCTGGGACTTTAGGGACTTATGGGACATCTGGGACGTCTGGGACGTTAGGGACATATGGGACATCTGGGACGTCCGGGACGTTAATGACATATGGGACATCTAGGGCGTCTGGGACGTCGGGGACGTTAAGGACATATGGGACGATTAGGACGTCTGGGACAATAGGGACCTATGGGACATCTGAGACATCTGGGACTTTAAGGACATATGGGACATCTGGGACGTCCGGGACGTTAATGACATATGGGACATCTAGGGCGTCTGGGACGTCTGGGACGGTGACATATAGGACGATTAGGATGCCTGGGACAATAGGGACCTATGGGACATCTGGGACGTCTGGGACTTTAAGGACATATGGGACATCTATAGCGTCTGGGACATCTGGGACGTTAGGAATATATAGGACATCTAGGACGTCTGTGACGTTAGAGACATATGGGACATCTAGGACATCTCGGACGTCTAGGACGTTAGGGACATATGGGACAGCTGAGACGTCTGGGACGTTAGAGACATATGCGACATTTAGGACGTCCGGGACGTCTGGGACGTTATGGACATGTGGGACATTGAGGACGCCTGGGACATTAGGTAAATATGGGACATATGCGACATCTGGGACGCCTGGGACATTAGGGACATGTGGGACATATGGGACATCAGGGACGTCTGGGACGTTAGGGACATATAGGACATCTAGGACGTCTGGGACGTCAAGGGCGTTAGGGACATGCGGGACAGCAGGGACGTCTGGGACGTTAGGGACATATGGGACATTTAGGACGTCTTGGACGTTAGGGACATATGGAACATCTAGGACGCCTGGGTCATTAGGGACACATGGGACATATGGGACATCTGGGACGTCTGAGACTTTAAGGACATATGGGACATCTAGGACGTCTGGGACGTCTGGCACGTTAAGGACATAAAGGACATTTAGGACGCCTGGGACATTAGGGACATATGGGACATATGGGTCATCTGGGACGCCTCGGATATTAGGGACATATGGGACATATGGTGTAATAACCTGGCTTTCTACGTTATTTCTTTAATTTTGAGCTATGAATGTTTACCAATGTTAATAAACTTTTTACTCTCGGATAGCCACAGATGCCAGGGTCCAATCTGGTTAACTCAAATATACAATCAAGTACACATCAAACAAAGCGATTTATTTTGTATACCTATTTACATTTTAAAATAATAACTAAAATATTCCATGTATTTTCAAATAAAAGATTTGAATTTCAATGTATCACGGGCAGGCTGACGCCTACTGGGTTAGGCAAGCCACGATACTTCTTCTCGTACTTTGTCGGCGGCAGGACGAAGGGATTCGTAGTTAGAAGAGCGTCCTCTACTCGGCTAAACTGGAAACAGAATCTAGGTTAAGTTTGTTTACTTTTATCGGGGGCATGAAATAAAGTTATGTTTGCTTTTATTTCGGGGGTGTTGAGATTGGACTTGATATAAGGCGTAATCCCATTACGTCGAAGCTATTCTACAGTGCCCACAAAACCTCGTGTGCTGCAAAAACCTGGTGTGACAAGTGAAAATACGGTAGAATTACATATCGTGTGTCAGCTAATAACTTTTAAGCCAAATTTGCGTTTAAAGCTGTTACTGAAATTCCAGGGGTGTCTAGGTGATAACTAGGGGTTTTCTAATTACGTTATTCAAGGTGTGTAAACCCTCCTTTAAGCTACATGAATTACTTTTAGCTTGAAGCTAACCTCACAATTTTTGGTTTAGATTATGTACTATGAATTGCGGCACTGCAGAAAGCACGGGAAATCTTCAGGACGAGATTCTTCTAGGTAAGTGAAGCTTTGAATCTTTACGGTTACGTTAATTACGTGAGTTTCGTGCGGGTACTTAACCTCGCAATTCTTGTTCAAATTTATGCAGAGACCTGGAGGACCTCGCTTTTAAAATGCTTTCTAACTGAATTACGTGAACGTTGTCGGGAAGCGGTTTCGAGGAGGTCTAAGACTCATATCAGGCGTATATGTACAACGAACCACGTACGAGTTCTAGACCACACCGGTTTCGAAGAGCAAACTTATATAAATTCCAGACAGGCATATATAAACAATGATCCACGTCTGAATTTTAGACAAGATAACTCCTGAATAGGCTCGACGGAGATCAATAGGCACTGAAAATCAATGGGCCACTTTGATCTTTCGGGGATTTCTGGGAAAGATTGGTTCTAGGACTAAAAGTCAAGAGGTTCTTCGGGCGGGACCAGGATTTGGGCCCTCAGGGGGGCCCCAGGCAGGAAGCTGGTTCGGCTCGCTGGATGCAAGTCAAGTTCTCTTCACAACGTACGATACCTCTTATTTATACATTACCACACGCCGTGATTTGTGCAGGATTTTAGGCAGGGATGCGCTGGAAGACGACGGCGCCGGCGGCTCGCGTGGTCTGCGCACTTCGATTGTTTCTTCGTGCCTCGGCGATGTTTTCGGACAATTTGTGACGAAGTTTTGGCGGCGGTCAAATTCGAACGTATTCCAATACGTAAAAATACGATTTCGGCCGGCGCTAACGTCACACAAGCCCCTTCCTATGGAGGAAACAGCCGGTGGGTGGACGCCCTCTTCATGGAAGTACCCCTTTCGGCTTGGAAAACACCTGGGGATCCTGGAATTCTCGGCACACAACTCGGACAACATACATTCTAGGGAACGCGGAAGTTATGGAAGTAACCGGCGTTTCTTCTGGCAGTGTCTACTAGGTGAGTATACTTTTGTAATACTTTCAACTGGGGGAGATATAAAAATCGCGGTTTCGACCTATACTCCTTTCAGGACTTCTCGAAAAAAAACAAGTTCGGAAAGCTAGGACAGGCAACTGCTGATATGCAAGGGAAACTTGCTTGCAGTTTCTGGTCAACAGGCGGTTGTTGTGGCATTAATTTCCACCTGGATCTTCACTGGGTTCAATTTCACGGGGAACATTCAGGAAAAATTTTAGTTGTACTCCGGTACGGGTTGCATACAATTCCATAGGTTCATGCTCTACAAATGCACGTTTTCTTATAGGCACCAAGGCGAAAGCGTGATCATTCTCAGGAGACATTCAACAACATGCATGCAATTAATAATACTGGCGGGTACAACGGGCATGGACAGGACTGGTAATTTTTTAGAATTTTCTGGATAAGCGGAATGAAATTTCATGGACTGCAATCAACCACGTGAAAGCAGTTTCAGGCTAGATGAGACTAAATATTTCGCGGTATCGAACAATTTGTCTTCTCATATATTCATTCTACGGGCTCATAAACTTCTACGGGGTACATTCTAAAAGAAATGCTACTTACTGATGCTGAGCTCGCGGTATCGACTCGCATTCATTCAGGTTTTGTTCAATCGTGGGAACGTATTAAGGTTACGGGATTAACCGACTTTCTCACAATATTTGAACTTTAACTGGAAGAAATTAGTAGAGGTTGCGGAGACCAACTTACAATTTCATGGACATTTTGTATGTTTACAGGTTACCTCGGTTCTGTGAAGATGGCTTCGACTTTGAAGATCTTGCACTGGACGTGATTTACCTGGAGGATTCGTGTTCCAAAGACTTCTCGCGAGGGAGGTTGTGCTGCAGGATAGCACGATGCTCCACGTCTCTTGTAGCTGGCTGTACTTCTCAGGGTGAAGCTGTATACCAGGAGACGTCTCGGGAGGAAGTTTTTATGGAGGGAACTTACGAACACGGGGATGATCTGGACTCCAAAACTTAGTACTGTGCTCAAAGCTGATTTCTGGACTTCAGCTGGTTCTTTTGTACTTTCTGGAATATCTGGCGCCACTTGGAGGTGACCTAGTTGCGTAGATGCCCTGGCCTTCGAAAGTTGGAATCTTCCAACGGCCTGGACTTCAAACAGGAGCTCTCTATGGACTGGATTTCCTCTTTTCCATACTTGGAATCAACATTTCTCTGGAGGTTTCTAATTTTCTGGTGTTGGACAAGCTGGTGGCCTCTATGGGGCCGTTTTCCAACATTTCTGCAGGTCGTTACAGGCGGTTCTGGCGGCGGTAACATCTGGTTCTGGTACATGTCTGTAGACGCGGTTTGTACAACATTTAAAATAATTAATTATACTTTAACTGATAACTAATTATTTTTCAGGTAAAACTGCTCGAGCGCCACTTGGATCGCGTGCTGGTGAAGCCGATGAATTACTTGACTATATACTTGAGTTTATGTCTCTGCTCGGGCTGGCCATGTAATATCCTGAACTTCTACGTTATTTCTTTAATTTTGAGCTATGAATGTTTACCAATGTTAATAAACTTTTTACTCTCGGATAGCCACAGATGCCAGGGTCCAATCTGGTTAACTCAAATATACAATCAAGTACACATCACAAAGCGATTTATTTTGTATACCTATTTACATTTTAAAATAATAACTAAAATATTCCATGTATTTTCAAATAAAAGATTTGAATTTCAATGTATCACGGGCAGGCTGACGCCTACTGGGTTAGGCAAGCCACGATACTTCTTCTCGTACTTTGTCGGCGGCAGGACGAAGGGATTCGTAGTTAGAAGAGCGTCCTCTACTCGGCTAAACTGGAAACAGAATCTAGGTTAAGTTTGTTTACTTTTATCGGGGGCATGAAATAAAGTTATGTTTGCTTTTATTTCGGGGGTGTTGAGATTGGACTTGATATAAGGCGTAATCCCATTACGTCGAAGCTATTCTACAGTGCCCACAAAACCTCGTGTGCTGCAAAAACCTGGTGTGACAAGTGAAAATACGGTAGAATTACATATCGTGTGTCAGCTAATAACTTTTAAGCCAAATTTGCGTTTAAAGCTGTTACTGAAATTTCAGGGGTGTCTAGGTGATAACTAGGGGTTTTCTAATTACGTTATTCAAGGTGTGTAAACCCTCCTTTAAGCTACATGAATTACTTTTAGCTTGAAGCTAACCTCACAATTTTTGGTTTAGATTATGTACTATGAATTGCGGCACTGCAGAAAGCACGGGAAATCTTCAGGACGAGATTCTTCTAGGTAAGTGAAGCTTTGAATCTTTACGGTTACGTTAATTACGTGAGTTTCGTGCGGGTACTTAACCTCGCAATTCTTGTTCAAATTTATGCAGAGACCTGGAGGACCTCGCTTTTAAAATACTTTCTAACTGAATTACGTGAACGTTGTCGGGAAGCGGTTTCGAGGAGGTCTAAGACTCATATCAGGCGTATATGTACAACGAACCACGTACGAGTTCTAGACCACACCGGTTTCGAAGAGCAAACTTATATAAATTCCAGACAGGCATATATAAACAATGATCCACGTCTGAATTTTAGACAAGATAACTCCTGAATAGGCTCGACGGAGATCAATAGGCACTGAAAATCAATGGGCCACTTTGATCTTTCGGGGATTTCTGGGAAAGATTGGTTCTAGGACTAAAAGTCAAGAGGTTCTTCGGGCGGGACCAGGATTTGGGCCCTCAGGGGGGCCCCAGGCAGGAAGCTGGTTCGGCTCGCTGGATGCAAGTCAAGTTCTCTTCACAACGTACGATACCTCTTATTTATACATTACCACACGCCGTGATTTGTGCAGGATTTTAGGCAGGGATGCGCTGGAAGACGACGGCGCCGGCGGCTCGCGTGGTCTGCGCACTTCGATTGTTTCTTCGTGCCTCGGCGATGTTTTCGGACAATTTGTGACGAAGTTTTGGCGGCGGTCAAATTCGAACGTATTCCAATACGTAAAAATACGATTTCGGCCGGCGCTAACGTCACAATGGGATATCTGGGACGTCTGGGACGTTAGGGACACATGGGACATCTGGGACGTCCGGGACGTTAATGACATATGGGACATCTAGAGCATCTGGGACGTCTGGGACGTTAAGGACATATGGGACATTTAGGACGCCTGGGACATTAGGGACATATGGAACATTTGGGACGTCTGGGACGTTAAGGACATATGGGACATCTGGGACGTCTGGGACGTTAAGGACATATGGAACATCTAGGACACTTGGGACATTAGAAACATATGGGACATATGGGACATCTGGGACGTCTGGGACGTTGAGGACATTTGGGACATTTAAGACGTCTGGGACGTCTGGAACGTTAAGGACATATGGGACATTTAGGACGCCTGGGACATTAGGGACATTTGGGACATATGGGACTTCTGGGACGCCTGGGACATTAGGGACATATGGGACACATTGAACCTCTGGTACCTCTGGGACGTTACGGACATATGGGACATCTGGGACGCCTGGGACGTTAAGGACATATGGGACATTTAGGAGGCCTGGGACATTAGGGACATATGGGACATATGGGATATCTGGGACGTCTGGGACGTTAAGGATATATGGGACATCTAGGACGACTGGGACGTCTGGGACGTTAAGGACATTTGGGACATTTAGGACGCCCTGGACATTAGGGACATATGGGACATATGGGAGGTCTGGGACGCCTGGGGAATTAGGGACATATGAGACATATAGGACATCTGGGACGTCTGGGACGTTATTGACATATGGGACATCTGGGACGTCTAGGACGTTAAGGATATAAGGGACATCTAGGACGTCTGGGACGTTAGGGACATATGGGAGATCTGGGACGTCTGGGACGTTAGGGACATAAAAGACATCTAGAACGTCTGGGACTTTAGGGACATATGGAACATCTGGGACGGTAGGGACATATGGGACATCTGGGACGTCTGGGACGTTAGGGAGGTATAGGACATATGGGATATACTGGGACGTCTGGGACGTTAAGGATATATGGGACATCTACGACGTCTGGAACATTAGGGACATATGGGACATATGGGACATCTGGGACGTCTGGGACGTTAGGGACATATGGTACATCTGGGACGTCTGGGACGTTAAGGACATATGGGACATCTAGGACGTCTGGGACGTCTGGGACGTTAAGGACATATGGGACATTTAGGACGCCTGGGACAATAGGGACATATGGGACATATGGGACATCTGGGACGCCTGGGACGTTAGGGACATATGGGACATATGGGACATCTGGGACGTCTGGGACGTTAGTTACATATGGGACATCTGGGCCTCTGGGACGTTAAGGACATATGGGACATCTGGGACGTTTGGGATGATAGGGACATATGGGACATCTGGGACGTCTGGGACGTTAAGGACATATGGGACATCTAGGACGTCTGGGACGTCTGGGACGTTAAGGACATATGGGACATTTAGGGCGTCTGGGACGTCTGGGACGTTAAGGACATATGGGACATTTACTACGCCTCGGATATTAGGGACATATGGGACATCTGGGACGTCTGGGACGTTAGGGACATATGGGACATCTGGGACGTCTGGTACGTTAAGGACATATGGGACATCTAGGACATCTGGGTCGTCTGGGACGTTACAGACATATGGAACATCTAGGACGCCTGGGACATTAGAAACATATGAAACATATGGGACATCTGGGACGTCTGGGACGTTAAGGACATTTGGGACATCTAGGACGTCTGGGACGTCTGGGACGTTAAGGAGATATGGGACATTTAGGACGCCCTGAACATTAGGGACATATGGGACATATGGGATATCTGGGACGTCTGGGACGTTAAGGACAAATGGGACATCTAGGACGTCTGGGACGTCTGGGACATTTAGGACATATGAGACATTTAGGACGCCCTGGACATTAGGGACATATGGGACATATGGGAGGTCTGGGACGCCTGGGACATTAGGCACATATGGAACATATAGGACATCTGGGACGTCTGGGACGTTATTGACATATGGGACATCTGTGACGTCTGGGACGTTAAGAATATAAGGGAGACCTAGAACGTCTGGGACGTTAGGGACATATGGGAGATTTGGGACGTCTGGGACGTTAGGGGCATATAAGACAACTAGGACGTCTGGGACGTTAGGGACATATGGAACATCTGGGACGTTAGGGACATATGGGACATCTGGGACGTCTGGGACGTTAGGGAGATATAGGACATATGGGATATCTGGGATGTCTGGGACGTTAAGGATATATGGGACATCTAGGACGTCTGGGACGTTAGGAAAATATGGGACATCTAGGACGCCTGGGACATTAAGGACATATGGGACATATGGGACATATGGGACGTCTGGGACGTTAGAGACATATGGGACATCTGGGTCGTCTGGGACGTTAAGGACATATGGGAAATTTAGGACGTCTGCGACGTCTGGGACGTTAAGGACATATGGGACATTTAGGGCGCCTGGGACGTCTGAAACGTTAAGGACATATGAGACATTTAAAACGTCTGGGACATTAGAGACATATGGGACATATGGGACATCTGGGACGCCTGGGACATTAGGGACATATGAGAAATATGGGACATCTGGGACGTCTGGGACGTTAAGGACATATGGGACATCTGGGACGTCTGAGACGTTAGAAACATATGGGACATCTGGTACGTCTAGGACGTTAGGGACATATAGGACATCTAGGACGTCTGGGACGTTAGGGACATATGGGACATATGGAACATCTGGGACGTCTGTGACGTTAAGGACATATGGGACATCTAGGACGTCTGGGACGTCTGAAACGTTAAGGACATATGAGACATTTAAAACGTCTGGGACATTAGAGACATATGGGACATATGGGACATCTGGGACGCCTGGGACATTAGGGACATATGAGACATATGGGACATCTGGGACGTCTGGGACGTTAAGGACATATGGGACATCTGGGACGTCTGAGACGTTAGAAACATATGGGACATCTGGTACGTCTAGGACGTTAGGGACATATAGGACATTTAGGACGTCTGGGACGTTAGGGACATATGGGACATCTAGGACGTCTGGGACGTTAGGGACATATGGGACATCTAGGACGTCTGAGACGTCTGGGACGTTAGGGACATATGGGACATCTAGGACGTCTGGGACGTCTGGGACGTCAAGGACATATGGGACATCTGGGACGTCTGGGACGTTAGGGACATATGGGACATTTAGGACGTCTGGGACGTTAGGGACATATGGAATATCTAGGAAGCCTGGGACATTAGGGACATATGGGACATATGGGACATCTGGGACGTCTGGGACGTTAGGGACATATGAAACATCTGGGACGTCTGGGACGTGAAGGACATATGGGACATCTAGGACGTCTGGGACGTCCGGGACGTTAAGGACATATGGGACATTTAGGACGCCTGGCACATTAGGGACATATGGGCATATGGGACATTTAATACGCCTGGGACATTAATGATATATAAGACCTTTGGGACATCTGGGACGTCTGGGACGTTAGGGACGTATGGGTCATTCGGGACGTCTGGGACGTTAAGGACATATGGGACATCTAGTACGTCTGGGACGTTAGGGACATATGGGACATCTGGGACGTCTGGGACTTTAGGGACATATTGGACATCTTGGACGTTAGGAACATATAGGACATCTAGGACGTCTGTGACGTTAGAGACATATGGGACATCTAGGACATCTCGGACGTCTGGGACGTTAGGGACATACGAGACAGCTGAGACGTCTGGGACGCTATGGACATATGGGACATATGCGACATCTGGGACGCCTGAGACATTAGGGACATATGGCACATTTAGGCCGGTTTGGACGTTAGAAACATATGGAACATCTAGGAAGCCTGGGACATTAGGGACACATGGGACATATGGGACATCTGGGACGTCTGGGACGTTAAGGACATATGGGACATCTAGGACGTTTGGAACGTCTGGGACGTTAAGGACATATGGGACATTTAGGACGCCTGGGACATAAGGGACATATGGGACATATGGGAAATCTGGGACGCCTGGGACATTAGGGACATATGGGACATATGGGACATCTAAGACGTCTGGGACGTTAGTTACATATGGGACATCTGGGACGTCTGGGACGTTAAGGACATATGGGACATCTAGGACGTCTGGGACGTTAAGGACATATGGGACATCTAGGGCGTCTGGGACGTCTGGGACGTTAAGGACATATGAGACATTTACTACGCCTGGGATATTAGGGACATATGGGACATCTGGGACGTCTGGGACGTTAGGGACATATGGGACATCTGGGACGTCTGAGACGTTAAGGACATATGGGACATCTAGGACATCTGGGACGTCTGGGACGTTAGGAACATATGGAACATCCAGGACGCCTGGGACATTAGAAACATATGAAACATATGGGAGATCTGGGACGTCTGGGACGTTAAGAACATTTGGGACATCTAGGACGTCTGGGACGTCTGGGACGTTAAGGGCATATGGGACATTTAGGACGCCTGGGACATTAGGGACATTTGGGACATATGGGAGATCTGGGACGCCTGGGACATTAGGGACAGATGGGACATATTGGACATCTGGGACGTCTGGGACGTTAGGGACATATGGGACATCTGGGACGTCTGGGACGTTAAGGATATAAGGGACATCTAGGACGTCTGGGACGTTAGGGACATATGGGAGATCTGGGACGTTTGGGACGTTAGGGACATATAGGACATCTAGGACGTCTGGGACGTTAGGGACATATAAAACATATGGGACGTTAGGGACATATGGGACATCTGGGACATATGAGACATCTGGGACGTCTGGGGCGTTATTGAGATATAGGACATATGGAATATCTGGGACGTCTGGGACGTCTGGGACGTTAAGGATATACGGACATCTAGGACGTCTGGGACGTTAGGGACATATGGGACATTTGGGACGCCTGGGACATTAAGGACATATGGGACATAATGGACATATGGGACGTCTGGGACGTTAGAGACATATGGGACATCTGGGACGTCTGGGACGTTAAGGACATATGTCACATCTAGGACGTCTGGGACGTCTGGGACGTTAAGGACATATGGAGCATTTAGGGCGCCTGGGACATTAGGGACATATCGGACATATAGGACATCTGGGACGTCTGGGACGTTAAGGACATATGGGACATCTAGGACGTCTGGGACGTCTGAAACTTTAAGTACATATGGGACATTTAAAACGTCTGGGACATTAGGGACATATGGGACATATGGGACATCTGGGACGCCTGGAACAATAGGGACATATGAGACATATGGGACATCTGGGACGTCTGGGACGTTAAGGACAATTGGGACATCTGGGACGTCTGGGACGTTAGGGACATATAGGACATCTACGACGTCTGAGACGTTAGGGACATATAGGACATCTAGGACGTCTGAGACGTTTGGGACGTTAGGGACATATGGGACATCTAGGACGTCTGGGACATTAGGGACATATGGGACATTTAGGACTTCTGGGACGTCTGGGAGTTAAGGACATATGGGACGTCTGGGACGTTAGGGACATATGGGACATTTAGGACGTCTGAGACGTCTGGGACGTTAGGGACATATAGGACTTCTAGGACGTCTGAGACGTCTGGGACGTTAGAGACATATGGGACGTCTGGGACGTTAGGGACATATGGAATATCTAGGACGCCTGGGACATTAGGGACATATGGGACATATGGGACATCTGGGACGTCTGGGACGTTAGGGACATATGGGACATCTGGGACGTCTGGGACGTTAAGGACATATGGTACATCTAGGACGTCTGGGACGTCCGGGACGTTAAAGACATATGGGACATTTAGGACGCCTGGCACATTAGGGACATATGGGACATATGGGACATCTAATACGCCTAGGACATTAAGGATATATAAGACCTTTGGGACATCTGGGACGTCTGGGACGTTAGGGACATATGGCTCTTCTGGGACGTTTGGGAAGTTAAGGACATATGGGACATCTAGGACGTCTGGGACTTTAGGGACTTATGGGACATCTGGGACGTCTGGGACTTTAGGGACATATGGGACATCTGGGACGTTAAAAATATATGGGACATCTAGGACGTTTGTGACGTTAGAGACATATGGGACATCTAGGACATCTCGGACGTCTGGGACGTTAGAGACATATGCGACATTTAGGACGTCCGGGACGTCTGGGACGTTAAGGACATATGGGACATTTAGGACGCCTAGGACGTTAGGGACATATGGGACATATGGGACATCTGAGACGCCTTAGACATTAGGGACATATAGGACATATGCGACATCTGGGACGCCTGGGACATTAGGGACATGTGGGACATATGGGACATCTGGGACGTCTGGGACGTTAGGGACATATAGGACATCTAGGACGTCTGGGACGTCAGGGACGTTAGGGACATACGGGACAGCTAGGACGTCTGGGACGTTAGGGACATATGGGACATTTAGGACGTCTTGGACGTTAGGGACATATGGAACATCTAGGACGCCTGAATTATTAGGGACACATGGGACAAATGGGACATCTGAGACGTCTGGGACTTTAAGGACATATGGGACATCTAGGACGTCTGGGACGTCTGGGACGTTAAGGACATATGGGACATTTAGAACGCCTGGGGCATTAGGGACATATGGGACATATGGGACATCTGGGACGCCTCGGACATTAGGGACATATGGGACAAATGAGACATCTGGGACGTCTGGGACGTTAGGGACATATGGGACATCTGGGACGTCCGGGACGCTAATGACATGTGGGACATCTAGGGCGTCTGGGACGTCTGGGACGTTAAGAACATATGGGACATTTAGGACGCCTGGGACATTAGGGACATATGGGACATCTGGGACGTCTGGGACGTTAAGGACATATGGGACATCTGGGACGTCTGGGACGTTAAGTACATATGGGACAACTAGAACATCTGGGACGTCTGGGACGTTAGTTACGAATAGGACATCTGGGACGTCTGGGACGTTAAGGACATATGGGACATCTAGGACGTCTGGGACGTTAAGGACATATGCGACCTCTAGGGCGTCTGGGACGTCTGGGACGTTAAGGACATATGGGACATTTACTACGCCTGGGATATTAGGGACATATGGGACATCTGGGACGTCTGGGACGTTAGGGACATATGGGACATCTGGGACGTCTGGGACGTTAAGGACATATGGGATATCTAGGACATCTGCGACGTCTGGGACGTTAGGGACATATGGAACATCCAGGACGCCTGGGACATTAGAAACATATGAAACATATGGGACATCTGGGACGTCTGGGACGTTAGGGATATATAGGACATCTAGGACGTCTGGGACGTCAGGGACGTTAGGGACATACGGGACAGCTGGGACGTCTGTGACGTTAGGGACATATGGGACATTTAGGACGTCTTGGACGTTAGGGACATATGGAACATCTAGGACGCCTAAATCATTAGGGATACATGGGACATATGGGACATCTGGGACGTCTGTGACTTTAAGGACATATGGGACATCTAGGACGTCTGGGACGTCTGGGACGTTAAGGACATATGGGACATTTAGGACGCCTGGGACATTAGGGACATATGGGACATATGGGACATCTGGGACGCCTCGGACATTAGGGACATATGGGACATATGGGACATCTGGGACGTCTGGGACGTTAGGGTCATATGGGACATCTGGGACGTCTGGGACGTTAAGGATATAAGGGACATCTAGGACATCTGGGACGTTAGGGACATATGGGAGATCTGGGACGTCTGGGACGTTAGGGACATATAAGACATCTAGGACGTCTGGGACTTTAGGTACATATGGAACATCTGGGACGTTAGGGACATATGGGACATCTGAGACGTCTGGAACGTTAGGGAGGTATAGGACATATGGGATATACTGGGACGTCTGGGACGTTAAGGATATATAGGACATCTAGGACGTCTGGGACATTAGGGACATATGGGACATATGGGACATCTGGGACGTCTGGGACGTTAGGGACATATGGTACATCTGGGACGTCTGGGACGTTAAGGACATATGGGACATCTAGGACATCTGGGACGCCTGGGACGTTAGGGACATATGGGACATATGGGACATCTGGTACGTCTAGGACGTTAGGGACATATAGGACATCTAGGGCGTCTGAGACGTCTGGGACGTTAGGGACATATGGGACATCTAGGACGTCTGATACGTCTGGGACGTTAGGGACATATGGGACATCTAGAACGTCTGGGACATTAGGGACATATGGGACATTTAGGACGTCTGGGACGTCTGGGACGTCTGGGACGTCAAGGACATATGGGACATCTGGGACGTCTGGGACGTTAGGGACATATGGGACATTTAGGACGTCTGGGACGTTGGGGACATATGGAATATCTAGGAAGCCTGGGACATTAGGGACATATGGGACATATGGGACATCTGGGACGTCTGGGACGTTAGGGACATATGAAACATCTGGGACGTCTGGGACGTTAAATACATATGGGACATCTAGGACGTCTGGGACGTCCGGGACGTTAAGGACATATGGGACATTTAGGACGCCTGGCACATTAGGGACATATGGGACATATGGGACATTTAATACGCCTGGGACATTAGGGATATATAAGAACTTTGGGACATCTGGGACGTCTGGGACGCCTGGGACGTTAAGGACATATGGGACATTTAGGAGGCCTGGGACATTAGGGACATATGGGACATATGGGATATCTGGGACGTCTGGGACGTTAAGGATATATGGGACATCTAGGACGACTGGGACGTCTGGGACGTTAAGGACATTTGGGACATTTAGGACGCCCTGGACATTAGGGACATATGGGACATATGGGAGGTCTGGGACGCCTGGGGAATTAGGGACATATGGGACATATAGGACATCTGGGACGTCTGGGACGTTATTGACATATGGGACATCTGGGACGTCTAGGACGTTAAGGATATAAGGGACATCTAGGACGTCTGGGACGTTAGGGACATATGGGAGATCTGGGACGTCTGGGACGTTAGGGACATATAAGACATCTAGAACGTCTGGGACTTTAGGGACATATGTAACATCTGGGACGTTAGGGACATATGGGACATATGGGACGTCTGGGACGTTAGGGAGGTATAGGACATATGGGATATACTGGGACGTCTGGGACGTTAAGGATATATGGGGCATCTAGGACGTCTGGGACGTCTGGGACGTTAAGGACATATGGGACATTTAGGACGTCTGGGACGTTAAGGACATATGGGACATCTAGGACGTCTGGGACGTCTGGGACGTTAAGGACATATGGGACATTTAGGACGCCTGGGACAATAGGGACATATGGGACATCTGGGACGCCTGGGACGTTAGGGACATATGGTACATCTGGGACGTCTGGGACGTTAAGGACATATGGGACATCTAGGACGTCTGGGACGTCTGGGACGTTAAGGACATATGGGACATTTAGGACGCCTGGGACAATAGGGACATATGGGACATATGGGACATCTGGGACGCCTGGGACGTTAGGGACATATGGGACATATGGGACATCTGGGACGTCTGGGACGTTAGTTACATATGGGACATCTGGGCCTCTGGGACGTTAAGGACATATGGGACATCTGGGACGTTTGGGATGATAGGGACATATGGGACATCTGGGACGTCTGGGACGTTAAGGACATATGGGACATCTAGGACGTCTGGGACGTCTGGGACGTTAAGGACATATGGGACATTTAGGGCGTCTGGGACGTCTGGGACGTTAAGGACATATGGGACATTTACTACGCCTCGGATATTAGGGACATATGGGACATCTGGGACGTCTGGGACGTTAGGGACATATGGGACATCTGGGACGTCTGGTACGTTAAGGACATATGGGACATCAAGGACATCTGGGTCGTCTGGGACGTTAGAGACATATGGAACATCTAGGACGCCTGGGACATTAGAAACATATGAAACATATGGGACATCTGGGATGTCTGGGACGTTAAGGACATTTGGGACATCTAGGACGTCTGGGACGTCTGGGACGTTAAGGAGATATGGGACATTTAGGACGCCCTGAACATTAGGGACATATGGGACATATGGGATATCTGGGACGTCTGGGACGTTAAGGACAAATGGGACATCTAGGACGTCTGGGACGTCTGGGACATTAAGGACATATGAGACATTTAGGACGCCCTGGACATTAGGGACATATGGGACATATGGGAGGTCTGGGACGCCTGGGACATTAGGCACATATGGAACATATAGGACATCTGGGACGTCTGGGACGTTATTGACATATGGGACATCTGGGACGTCTGGAACGTTAAGAATATAAGGGACACCTAGAACGTCTGGGACGTTAGGGACATATGGGAGATTTGGGACGTCTGGGACGTTAGGGGCATATAAGACAACTAGGACGTCTGGGACGTTAGGGACATATGGAACATCTGGGACGTTAGGGACATATGGGACATCTGGGACGTCTGGGACGTTAGGGAGATATAGGACATATGGGATATCTGGGACGTCTGGGACGTTAAGAATATATGGGACATCTAGGACGTCTGGGACGTTAGGAAAATATGGGACATCTAGGACGCCTGGGACATTAAGGACATATGGGACATATGAGACATATGGGACGTCTGGGACGTTAGAGACATATGGGACATCTGGGTCGTCTTGGAAGTTAAGGACATATGGGAAATTTAGGACGTCTGCGACGTCTGGGACGTTAAGGACATATGGGACATTTAGGGCGCCTGGGACGTCTGAAACGTTAAGGACATATGAGACATTTAAAACGTCTGGGACATTAGAGACATATGGGACATATGGGACATCTGGGACGCCTGGGACATTAGGGACATATGAGATATATGTGACATCTGGGACGTCTGGGACGTTAAGGACATATGGGACATCTGGGACGTCTGAGACGTTAGAAACATATGGGACATCTGGTACGTCTAGGACGTTAGGGACATATAGGACATCTAGGACGTCTGGGACGTTAGGGACATATGGGACATATGGAACATCTGGGACGTCTGTGACGTTAAGGACATATGGGACATCTAGGGCGTCTGGGACGTCTGAAACGTTAAGGACATATGAGACATTTAAAACGTCTGGGACATTAGAGACATATGGGACATATGGGACATTTGGGACGCCTGGGACATTAGGGACATATGAGACATATGGGACATCTGGGACGTCTGGGACGTTAAGGACATATGGGACATCTGGGACGTCTGAGACGTTAGAAACATATGGGACATCTGGTACGTCTAGGACGTTAGGGACATATAGGACATCTAGGACGTCTGGGACGTTAGGGACATATGGGACATCTAGGACGTCTGGGACGTTAGGGACATATGGGACATCTAGGACGTCTGAGACGTCTGGGACGTTAGGGACATATGGGACATCTAGGACGTCTGGGACGTCTGGGACGTCAAGGACATATGGGACATCTGGGACGTCTGGGGCGTTAGGGACATATGGGACATTTAGGACGTCTGGGACGTTAGGGACATATGGAATATCTAGGAAGCCTGGGACATTAGGGACATATGGGACATATGGGACATCTGGGACGTCTGGGACGTTAGGGACATATGAAACATCTGGGACGTCTGGGACGTGAAGGACATATGGGACATCTAGGACGTCTGGGACGTCCGGGACGTTAAGGACATATGGGACATTTAGGACGCCTGGCACATTAGGGACATATGGGCATATGGGACATTTAATACGCCTGGGACATTAATGATATATAAGACCTTTGGGACATCTGGGACGTCTGGGACGTTAGGGACGTATGGGTCATTTGGGACGTCTGGGACGTTAAGGACATATGGGACATCTAGGACGTCTGGGACGTTAGGGACATATGGGACATCTGAGACGTCTGGGACTTTAGGGACATATTGGACATCTTGGACGTTAGGAACATATAGGACATCTAGGACGTCTGTGACGTTAGAGACATATGGGACATCTAGGACATCTCGGACGTCTGGGACGTTAGGGACATACGAGACAGCTGAGACGTCTGGGACTTTATGGACATATGGGACATATGCGACATCTGGGACGCCTGAGACATTAGGGACATATGGCACATTTAGGACGGTTTGGACGTTAGAAACATATGGAACATCTAGGAAGCCTGGGAAATTAGGGACACATGGGACATATGGGACATCTGGGACGTCTGGGACGTTAAGGACATATGGGACATCTAGGACGTTTGGAACGTCTGGGACGTTAAGGACATATGGGACATTTAGGACGCCTGGGACATAAGGGACATATGGGACATATGGGAAATCTGGGACGCCTGGGACATTAGGGACATATGGGACATATGGGACATCTAGGACGTCTGGGACGTTAGTTACATATGGGACATCTGGGACGTCTGGGACGTTAAGGACATATGGGACATCTAGGACGTCTGGGACGTTAAGGACATATGGGACATCTAGGGCGTCTGGGACGTCTGGGACGTTAAGGACATATGAGACATTTACTACGCCTGGGATATTAGGTACATATGGGACATCTGGGACGTCTGGGACGTTAGGGACATATGGGACATCTGGGACGTCTGAGACGTTAAGGACATATGGGACATCTAGGACATCTGGGACGTCTGGGACGTTAGGAACATATGGAACATCCAGGACGCCTGGGACATTAGAAACATATGAAACATATGGGAGATCTGGGACGTCTGGGACGTTAAGGACATTTGGGACATCTAGGACGTCTGGGACGTCTGGGACGTTAAGGGCATATGGGACATTTAGGACGCCTGGGACATTAGGGACATTTGGGACATATGGGAGATCTGGGACGCCTGGGACATTAGGGACAGATGGGACATATTGGACATCTGGGACGTCTGGGACGTTAGGGACATATGGGACATCTGGGACGTCTGGGACGTTAAGGATATAAGGGACATCTAGGACGTCTGGGACGTTAGGGACATATGGGAGATCTGGGACGTTTGGGACGTTAGTGACATATAGGACATCTAGGACGTCTGGGACGTTAGGGACATATAAAACATATGGGACGTTAGGGACATATGGGACATCTGGGACATATGGGACATCTGGAACATATGGGACATCTGGGACGTCTGGGGCGTTATTGAGATATAGGACATATGGAATATCTGGGACGTCTGGGACGTCTGGGACGTTAAGGATATACGGACATCTAGGACGTCTGGGACGTTAGGGACATATGGGACATTTGGGACGCCTGGGACATTAAGGACATATGGGACATAATGGACATATGGGACGTCTGGGACGTTAGAGACATATGGGACATCTGGGACGTCTGGGACGTTAAGGACATATGTCACATCTAGGACGTCTGGGACGTCTGGGACGTTAAGGACATATGGAGCATTTAGGGCGCCTGGGACATTAGGGACATATCGGACATATAGGACATCTGGGACGTCTGGGACGTTAAGGACATATGGGACATCTAGGACGTCTGGGACGTCTGAAACTTTAAGTACATATGGGGCATTTAAAACGTCTGGGACATTAGGGACATATGGGACATATGGGACATCTGGGACGCCTGGAACATTAGGGACATATGAGACATATGGGACATCTGGGACGTCTGGGACGTTAAGGACAATTGGGACATCTGGGACGTCTGGGACGTTAGGGACATATAGGACATCTAGGACGTCTGAGACGTTAGGGACATATAGGACATCTAGGACGTCTGAGACGTTTGGGACGTTAGGGACATATGGGACATCTAGGACGTCTGGGACATTAGGGACATATGGGACATTTAGGACTTCTGGGACGTCTGGGACGTTAAGGACATATGGGACGTCTGGGACGTTAGGGACATATGGGACATTTAGGACGTCTGAGACGTCTGGGACGTTAGGGACATATAGGACATCTAGGACGTCTGAGACGTCTGGGACGTTAGGGACATATGGGACATTTAGAACGTCTGGGACGTCTGGGACGTTAAGGACATATGGGACGTCTGGGACGTTAGGGACATATGGAATATCTAGGACGCCTGGGACATTAGGGACATATGGGACATATGGGACATCTGGGACGTCTGGGACGTTAGGGACATATGGGACATCTGGGACGTCTGGGACGTTAAGGACATATGGTACATCTAGGACGTCTGGGACGTCCGGGACGTTAAAGACATATGGGACATTTAGGACGCCTGGCACATTAGGGACATATGGGACATATGGGACATCTAATACGCCTAGGACATTAAGGATATATAAGACCTTTGGGACATCTGGGACGTCTGGGACGTTAGGGACATATGGCTCTTCTGGGACGTTTGGGAAGTTAAGGACATATGGGACATCTAGGACGTCTGGGACTTTAGGGACTTATGGGACATCTGGGACGTCTGGGACTTTAGGGACATATGGGACATCTGGGACGTTAAAAATATATGGGACATTTAGGACGTTTGTGACGTTAGAGACATATGGGACATCTAGGACATCTCGGACATCTGGGACGTTAGAGACATATGCGACATTTAGGACGTCCGGGACGTCTGGGACGTTAAGGACATATGGGACATTTAGGACGCCTAGGACGTTAGGGACATATGGGACATATGGGACATCTGAGACGCCTTAGACATTAGGGACATATGGAACATATGGGACATTTGGGACGTCTGGGACGTCTGGGACGTTAAGTGCATATGGGACATCTAGGGCGTCTGGGACGTCTGGGACGTTATGGACATGTGGGACATTTAGGACGCCTGGGACATTAGGGACATATAGGACATATGGGACATCTGGGACGTCTGGGACGTTAGGGACATATAGGACATCTAGGACGTCTGGGACGTCAGGGACGTTAGGGACATACGGGACAGCTAAGACGTCTGGGACGTTAGGGACAAATGGGACATTTAGGACGTCTTGGACGTTAGGGACATATGGAACATCTAGGACGCCTGAATTATTAGAGACACATGGGACAAATGGGACATCTAGGACGTCTGGGACGTCTGGGACGTTAAGGACATATGGGACATTTAGAACGCCTGGGACATTAGGGACATATGGGACATATGGGACATCTGGGACGCCTCGGACATTAGGGACATATGGGACAAATGAGACATCTGGGACGTCTGGGACGTTAGGGACATATGGGACATCTGGGACGTCCG
The DNA here is from genome assembly GCA_940337035.1 of Agriotes lineatus. Lineage (NCBI taxonomy): Eukaryota > Metazoa > Arthropoda > Insecta > Coleoptera > Elateridae > Agriotes > Agriotes lineatus. Next base: position 87,245 of record CALNHX010004547.1, on the reverse strand, counting down.
GGACGCTAATGACATGTGGGACATCTAGGGCGTCTGGGACGTCTGGGACGTTAAGAACATATGGGACATTTAGGACGCCTGGGACATTAGGGACATATGGGACATCTGGGACGTCTGGGACGTTAAGGACATATGGGACATCTGGGACGTCTGGGACGTTAAGTACATATGGGACAACTAGAACATCTGGGACGTCTGGGACGTTAGTTACGTATAGGACATCTGGGACGTCTGGGACGTTAAGGACATATGGGACATCTAGGACGTCTGGGACGTTAAGGACATATGGGACATCTAGGGCGTCTGGGACGTCTGGGACGTTAAGGACATATGGGACATTTACTACGCCTGGGATATTAGGGACATATGGGACATCTGGGACGTCTGGGACGTTAGGGACATATGGGACATCTGGGACGTCTGGGACGTTAAGGACATATGGGATATCTAGGACATCTGCGACGTCTGGGACGTTAGGGACATATGGAACATCCAGGACGCCTGGGACATTAGAAACATATGAAACATATGGGACATCTGGGACGTCTGGGACGTTAGGGATATATAGGACATCTAGGACGTCTGGGACGTCAGGGACGTTAGGGACATACGGGACAGCTGGGACGTCTGTGACGTTAGGGACATATGGGACATTTAGGACGTCTTGGACGTTAGGGACATATGGAACATCTAGGACGCCTAAATCATTAGGGACACATGGGACATATGGGACATCTGGGACGTCTGTGACTTTAAGGACATATGGGACATCTAGGACGTCTGGGACGTCTGGGACGTTAAGGACATATGGGTCATTTAGGACGCCTGGGACATTAGGGACATATGGGACATATGGGACATCTGGGACGCCTCGGACATTAGGGACATATGGGACATATGGGACATCTGGGACGTCTGGGACGTTAGGGTCATATGGGACATCTGGGACGTCTGGGACGTTAAGGATATAAGGGACATCTAGGACATCTGGGACGTTAGGGACATATGGGAGATCTGGGACGTCTGGGACGTTAGGGACATATAAGACATCTAGGACGTCTGGGACTTTAGGTACATATGGAACATCTGGGACGTTAGGGACATATGGGACATCTGAGACGTCTGGAACGTTAGGGAGGTATAGGACATATGGGATATACTGGGACGTCTGGGACGTTAAGGATATATAGGACATCTAGGACGTCTGGGACATTAGGGACATATGGGACATATGGGACATCTGGGACGTCTGGGACGTTAGGGACATATGGTACATCTGGGACGTCTGGGACGTTAAGGACATATGGGACATCTAGGACGTCTGGGACGTCTGGGACGTCTGGGACGTTAAGGACATATGGGACATTTAGGACGCCTGGGACATTAGGGACATATGGGACATATGGGACATCTGGGACGCCTGGGACGTTAGGGACATATGGGACATATGGGACATCTGGTACGTCTAGGACGTTAGGGACATATAGGACATCTAGGACGTCTGAGACGTCTGGGACGTTAGGGACATATGGGACATCTAGGACGTCTGAGACGTCTGGGACGTTAGGGACATATGGGACATCTAGGACGTCTGGGACATTAGGGACATATGGGACATTTAGGACGTCTGGGACGTCTGGGACGTCAAGGACATATGGGACATCTGGGACGTCTGGGACGTTAGGGACATATGGGACATTTAGGACGTCTGAGACGTTGGGGACATATGGAATATCTAGGAAGCCTGGGACATTAGGGACATATGGGACATATGGGACATCTGGGACGTCTGGGACGTTAGGGACATATGAAACATCTGGGACGTTAAATACATATGGGACATCTAGGACGTCTGGGACGTCCGGGACGTTAAGGACATATGGGACATTTAGGACGCCTGGCACATTAGGGACATATGGGACATATGGGACATTTAATACGCCTGGGACATTAGGGATATATAAGAACTTTGGGACATCTGGGACGTCTGGGACGTTAGGGACGTATGGGTCATCTGGGACGTCTGGGACGTTAAGGACATATGGGACATCTAGGACGTCTGGGAGGTTAAGGACATATGGGACATCTGGGACGTCTGGGACTTTAGGGACATATTGGACATCTGGGACGTTAGGAGCATATAGGACACCTAGGACGTCTGTGACGTTAGAGACATATGGGACATCTAGGACATCTCGGACGTCTGGGACGTTAGGGACATACGGGACAGCTGAGACGTCTGGGACGTTATGGACATATGGGACATTTGGGACGCATGGGATATTAGGGACATATGGGACATATGCGACATCTGGGAAGCCTGATACACTAGGGACATATGGCACATTTAGGACGGTTTGAACGTTAGAAACATATTTAACATCTAGGACGCCTGGGATATTAGGGACACATGGGACATATGGGACATCTGGGACGTCTGGGACGTTAAGGACATATTGGACGTCTAGGACGTCTGGGACGTCTGGGACGTTAAGGACATATGGGACATTTAGGACGCCTGGGACATAAGGGACATATGCGACATATGGGAAATCTGGGACGCCCGGCACATTAGGGACATATGGGACATATGGGACATCTGAGACGTCTGGGACGTTAGTTACATATGGGACATCTGGGACGTCTGGGACATTAAGGACATATGGGACATCTAGGACGTCTGGGACGTTAAGGATATATGGGACATCTTGGGCGTCTGGGACGTCTGGGACGTTAGGGACATATGGGACATCTGGGACGTCTGGGACGTTAAGGACATATGGGATATCTAGGACATCTGCGACGTCTGGGACGTTAGGGACATATGGAACATCCAGGACGCCTGGGACATTAGAAACATATGAAACATATGGGACATCTGGGACGTCTGGGACGTTAGGGATATATAGGACATCTAGGACGTCTGGGACGTCAGGGACGTTAGGGACATACGGGACAGCTGGGACGTCTGTGACGTTAGGGACATATGGGACATTTAGGACGTCTTGGACGTTAGGGACATATGGAACATCTAGGACGCCTAAATCATTAGCGACACATGGGACATATGGGACATCTGGGACGTCTGTGACTTTAAGGACATATGGGACATCTAGGACGTCTGGGACGTCTGGGACGTTAAGGACATATGGGTCATTTAGGACGCCTGGGACATTAGGGACATATGGGACATATGGGACATCTGGGACGCCTCGGACATTAGGGACATTTGGACATATGGGACATCTGGGACGTCTAGGACGTTAGGGTCATATGGGACATCTGGGACGTCTGGGACGTTAAGGATATAAGGGACATCTAGGACATCTGGGACGTTAGGGACATATGGGAGATCTGGGACGTCTGGGACGTTAGGGACATATAAGACATCTAGGACGTCTGGGACTTTAGGTACATATGGAACATCTGGGACGTTAGGGACATATGGGACATCTGAGACGTCTGGAACGTTAGGGAGGTATAGGACATATGGGATATACTGGGACGTCTGGGACGTTAAGGATATATAGGACATCTAGGACGTCTGGGACATTAGGGACATATGGGACATATGGTACATCTGGGACGTCTGGGACGTTAAGGACATATGGGACATCTAGGACGTCTGGGACGTCTGGGACGTCTGGGACGTTAAGGACATATGGGACATTTAGGACGCCTGGGACATTAGGGACATATGGGACATATGGGACATCTGGGACGCCTGGGACGTTAGGGACATATGGGACATATGGGACATCTGGTACGTCTAGGACGTTAGGGACATATAGGACATCTAGGACGTCTGAGACGTCTGGGACGTTAGGGACATATGGGACATCTAGGACGTCTGAGACGTCTGGGACGTTAGGGACATATGGGACATCTAGGACGTCTGGGACATTAGGGACATATGGGACATTTAGGACGTCTGGGACGTCTGGGACGTCAAGGACATATGGGACATCTGGGACGTCTGGGACGTTAGGGACATATGGGACATTTAGGACGTCTGGGACGTTGGGGACATATGGAATATCTAGGAAGCCTGGGACATTAGGGACATATGGGACATATGGGACATCTGGGACGTCTGGGACGTTAGGGACATATGAAACATCTGGGACGTCTGGGACGTTAAATACATATGGGACATCTAGGACGTCTGGGACGTCCGGGACGTTAAGGACATATGGGACATTTAGGACGCCTGGCACATTAGGGACATATGGGACATATGGGACATTTAATACGCCTGGGACATTAGGGATATATAAGAACTTTGGGACATCTGGGACGTCTGGGACGTTAGGGACGTATGGGTCATCTGGGACGTCTGGGACGTTAAGGACATATGGGACATCTAGGACGTCTGGGAGGTTAGGGACATATGGGACATCTGGGACGTCTGGGACTTTAGGGACATATTGGACATCTGGGACGTTAGGAGCATATAGGACACCTAGGACGTCTGTGACGTTAGGGACATACGGGACAGCTGAGACGTCTGGGACGTTATGGACATATGGGACATTTGGGACGCATGGGATATTAGGGACATATGGGACATATGCGACATCTGGGAAGCCTGAGACACTAGGGACATATGGCACATTTAGGACGGTTTGGACGTTAGAAACATATTTAACATCTAGGACGCCTGGGACATTAGGGACACATGGGACATATGGGACATCTGGGACGTCTGGGACGTTAAGGACATATGGGACATCTAGGACGTCTGGGACGTCTGGGACGTTAAGGACATATGGGACATTTAGGACGCCTGGGACATAAGGGACATATGCGACATATGGGAAATCTGGGACGCCTGGGACATTAGGGACATATGGGACATATGGGACATCTGAGACGTCTGGGACGTTAGTTACATATGGGACATCTGGGACGTCTGGGACATTAAGGACATATGGGACATCTAGGACGTCTGGGACGTTAAGGATATATGGGACATCTTGGGCGTCTGGGACGTCTGGGACGTTAAGGACATATGGGACATTTACTACGCCTGGGACATTAGGGACATATGGGACATCTGGGACGTCTGGGACGTTAGGGACATATGTCACATCTGGGACGTCTGGGACGTTAAGGACATATGGGACATCTAGGACATCTGGGACGTCTGGGACGTTAGGGACATATGGAACATCCAGGACGCCTGGGACATTAGAAACATATGAAACATATGGGACATCTGGGACGTCTGGGACGTTAAGGACATTTGGGACATCTAGAACGTCTGGGACGTGTGGGACGTTAAGGACATATGGGACACTTAGGACGCCTTGGACATTAGGGACATTTGGGACATATGGGAGATCTGGGACGCCTAGGACATTAGGGACAGATGGGACATATGGAACATCTGGGACGTCTGTGACGTTAAGGACATATGGCACATCTAGGACGTCTGGGACGTCTGAAACGTTAAGGACATATGAGACATTTAAAACGTCTGGGACATTAGAGACATATGGGACATATGGGACATCTGGGACGCCTGGGACATTAGGGACATATGAGACATATGGGACATCTGGGACGTCTGGGACGTTAAGGACATATGGGACATCTGGGACGTCTGAGACGTTAGAAACATATGGGACATCTGGTACGTCTAGGACGTTAGGGACATATAGGACATCTAGGACGTCTGGGACGTTAGGGACATATGGGACATATGGAACATCTGGGACGTCTGTGACGTTAAGGACATATGGGACATCTAGGACGTCTGGGACGTCTGAAACGTTAAGGACATATGAGACATTTAAAACGTCTGGGACATTAGAGACATATGGGACATATGGGACATCTGGGACGCCTGGGACATTAGGGACATATGAGACATATGGGACATCTGGGACGTCTGGGACGTTAAGGACATATGGGACATCTGGGACGTCTGAGACGTTAGAAACATATGGGACATCTGGTACGTCTAGGACGTTAGGGACATATAGGACATCTAGGACGTCTGGGACGTTAGGGACATATGGGACATCTAGGACGTCTGGGACGTTAGGGACATATGGGACATCTAGGACGTCTGAGACGTCTGGGACGTTAGGGACATATGGGACATCTAGGACGTCTGGGACGTCTGGGACGTCAAGGACATATGGGACATCTGGGACGTCTGGGAAGTTAGGGACATATGGGACATTTAGGACGTCTGGGACGTTAGGGACATATGGAATATCTAGGAAGCCTGGGACATTAGGGACATATGGGACATATGGGACATCTGGGACGTCTGGGACGTTAAGGACATATGAAACATCTGGGACGTCTGGGACGTGAAGGACATATGGGACATCTAGGACGTCTGGGACGTCCGGGACGTTAAGGACATATGGGACATTTAGGACGCCTGGCACATTAGGGACATATGGGACATATGGGACATTTAATACGCCTGGGATATTAATGATATATAAGACCTTTGGGACATCTGGGACGTCTGGGACGTTAGGGACGTATGGGTCATTTGGGACGTCTGGGACGTTAAGGACATATGGGACATCTAGGACGTCTGGGACGTTAGGGACATATGGGACATCTGGGACGTCTGGGACTTTAGGGACATATTGGACATCTTGGACGTTAGGAACATATAGGACATCTAGGACGTCTGTGACGTTAGAGACATATGGGACATCTAGGACATCTCGGACGTCTGGGACGTTAGGGACATACGAGACAGCTGAGACGTCTGGGACGTTATGGACATATGGGGCATATGCGACATCTGGGACGCCTGAGACATTAGGGACATATGGCACATTTAGGACGGTTTGGACGTTAGAAACATATGGAACATCTAGGAGGCCTGGGACATTAGGGACACATGGTACATATGGGACATCTGGGACGTCTGGGACGTTAAGGACATATGGGACATCTAGGACGTCTGGAACGTCTGGGACGTTAAGGACATATGGGACATTTAGAACGCCTGGGACATAAGGGACATATGGGACATATGGGAAATCTGGGACGCCTGGGACATTAGGGACATATGGGACATATGGGACATCTGGGACGTCTGGGACGTTAGTTACATATGGGACATCTGGGACGTCTGGGACGTTAAGGACATATGGGACATCTAGGACGTCTGGGACGTTAAGGACATATGGGACATCTAGGGCGTCTGGGACGTCTGGGACGTTAAGGACATATGAGACATTTACTACGCCTGGGATATTAGGGACATATGGGACATCTGGGACGTCTGGGACGTTAGGGACATATGGGACATCTGGGACGTCTGAGACGTTAAGGACATATGGGGCATCTAGGACATCTGGGACGTCTGGGACGTTAGGAACATATGGAACATCCAGGACGCTTGGGACATTAGAAACATATGAAACATATGGGACATCTGGGACGTCTGGGACGTTAAGGACATTTGGGACATCTAGGACGTCTGGGACGTCTGGGACGTTAAGGACATATGGGACATTTAGGACGCCTGGGACATTAGGGACATTTGGGACATATGGGAGATCTGGGACGCCTGGGACATTAGGGACAGATGGGACATATTGGACATCTGGGACGTCTGGGACGTTAGGGACATATGGGACATCTGGGACGTCTGGGACGTTAAGGATATAAGGGACATCTAGGACGTCTGGGACGTTAGGGACATATGGGAGATCTGGGACGTTTGGGACGTTAGGGACATATAGGACATCTAGGACGTCTGGGACGTTAGGGACATATGAAACATATGGGACGTTAGGGACATATGGGACATCTGGGACATATGGGACATCTGGGACGTCTGGGACGTTATTGAGATATAGGACATATGGGATATCTGGGTCGTCTGGGACGTTAGGGACATATGGGACATTTGGGACGCCTGGGACATTAAGGACATATGGGACATAATGGACATATGGGACGTCTGGGACGTTAGAGACATATGGGACATCTGGGACGTCTGGGACGTTAAGGACATGTGTCACATCTAGGACGTCTGGGACGTCTGGGACGTTAAGGACATATGGGGCATTTAGGGCGCCTGGGACATTAGGGACATATCGGACATATAGGACATCTGGGACGTCTGGGACGTTAAGGACATATGGGACTGTTTGAGCACTAATCAGGATCGAAGGTACAATGTTTGTAGCCTTCTCAGTTTTTCGCTATCTGGAAAACCGCTGATCGCCAGCTCGCCTTGGAATTTGTGGACTGTATGATTGAAGGTTTCACTGAATAAATACACTCGTTGAAAGCCGGAAATATGTTACTTTATTAGCAATAAAAAACACATGGAACATTTGAACATTTACAAGAATTAGCTTCCGTAGAGCGGACCGGTTTGCATGCTGCCACGTTGACAGATGAAACGTAAGTGTTTTTAGAATCGGATGCCGTCCCGGCAGTCTACTGCGCACAGTATGAATTCAGAATGTAAGAGAGGCGGCAAAATTTATAAAGTCCTTAACATACCGCCCGCCTTGGAAAGGGTAACCTTTCAAATAAAACAGTACAGAGTTGACATGTAAAAGCTAGAGTAAAACATGTAACATGAACACACATATATACAAAGCATAATAGTACATGGATCTTAATCTAGTACAAGAAAACCCGAACAATGGGGAGCCAAAAGGCTTTACGAAACTGCGCTGAACGCTAACGCACTAGTTCACAACACTAGGTAGCGGGCACAATTTGGCGAAGGATCGTTTCACGATCCCTGACACAGTGTTCACTGACGCCACACGCGTAACGCCGTCAAGGCCAGGGTGCAGCTCGGTGACCCGGCCTAACCTCCACTTCAGAGGGGGTAGATTGTCGTCCTTGATGAGGACCATGGAACCAGGCTGGAGGTCCGAAAGATGCGTGCGCCATTTGGTGCGCTGTTGGAGTTCCCAGATGTACTCTTTACTCCATCTCTTCCACACATTCTGGTGAAGTTGTTGTATTCTCTGGTATTTAGACAGCCGAGACTCGACTATCTCAGTTACGTTGGGATCAGGCAGTGACACAAACGGACGACCAATCAGGAAATGAGCAGGAGTCAAAGGCTGAAGGTCGTTTGGATCAGAGGACAAAGGGGACAGGGGTCGGGAGTTTAAGGTCGCTTCCACCTGTGCTAACAAAGTGCTAAATTCATCATAATTTAGACTAGCGTTACCTATAACGCGACGTATGTGATGTTTGGAGGACTTGATTCCGGCCTCCCACAATCCGCCAAAGTGGGGACTGTGCGCGGGTATAAAATGCCAAGCTACTCCGTCGTTCGCGACTGATTCGGAAATAGAAGGGTTTTGTTCCGCGAGAAAATTGCCTAATTCGATTAACTCGGAATTAGCGCCTACAAAGTTAGTGCCGTTGTCTGAGTAGACATGGAGCGGTTTGCCTCGTCGAGCCACAAACCGGCGAAAAGCCATTAAAAAGGTTTCAGTAGAAAGGTCAGCGACCAATTCAAGGTGCACTGCTTTTGTGACAAAACAATAAGCTGTAACTCGTTGTAAGCGAGCGAAGCTTGAATACTGATTGAACGGAAATGGTTCAACAGAGGTTACAGGTAGACTCTGAACTTCTTTTTTGAATTCTGGAAGCTCAGCACGAACATGTTTGGAAGTAGGCCAAGATGCCTCGCCTTCGCTTAGACAGGTGGGACCATGCCACCAAAGGCTTAACAGACCCAGCGGGTCAAATATCTGCGATCTTTCAGACAAGATGCTACGCTTGGTAGCCTTACTACTTGTAGAATTTGAAATATGGGATATTTCAGACAAGCTGCTACGATTGGTAGCCTTACCACTTGTAGAATCTGAAATATTGAACATGGAAGTAGGCCAAGATGCCTCACCTTCGCTTAGACAGGTGGGACCGTGCCACCAAAGGCTTAACAGACCCAGCGGGTCAAATATCTGCGATCTTTCAGACAAGATGCTACGCTTGGTAGCCTTACTACTTGTAGAATTTGAAATATGGGATATTTCAGACAAGCTGCTACGATTGGTAGCCTTACCACTTGTAGAATCTGAAATATTGAACATGGAAGTAGGCCAAGATGCCTCACCTTCGCTTAGACAGGTGGGACCGTGCCACCAAAGGCTTGACAGACCCAGCGGGTCAACTATCTGGGAAATTTCAGACAAGCTGCTACGATTGGTAGCCTTACTACTTGTAGAATCTGAAATCTGGGATATTTCAGGCAAGATGCTACGATTGGTAGCCTTACTACTTGCAGAATCTGAAATCTGGGATATTTCAGGCAAGCTGCTACGCGTGGTAGCCTTACTACTTGCAGAATCTGAAATATTCTCTACTGATAAGAATCTTTTCTGAGCGATTTGCAATGAATCACCCAGTACCTCTACAGGCTTCTTGAAAGGGATAGAGACAACGAATCGACCATTCGCTTCTTGTTGAGTATTTTGCACGAAATGTGCCTCACAGGCGTTCTCTTCATTTGTGCGAACCTTTTCCTCTGGGTAATGTTCGAGTTGCCAAAACCTAGCAATGGAGTCAGAAGCATCCTCGATCGTGCTAAGATTGCACTGTACAGGGTACGCAGAAGGGGGGCCTGTAGGGCCAGAAACAATCCAACCAAAACGAGTCTTTTGGAGGATGGGAAGATTTGGGCCTAGACCAATTTGTCCAATACAAAGGAGCTGCCAGAAAATGGGCGAACCAATCAGAATGTCGATGGTGCCCGGTTGGTCGTAGGACAGATCTGATAACTTGATGTTATCAGGAACCTTGAAGCTGTTTCGCTGGACGCGAAAACTTGGGGTAACACCCGTAATCTCATCGAGAACAAGACAGGATAGGCCAATGCCGTATGAAGTGTGAGGGGCTTGCAGCTTGATATCACACCTAGCCTTGATTTGAGAAGTGGCTTTACTTAAGCCAGAAACAGTAACGTTGACTTCGCGAATTGGAAGCTTCAACCTTTTACACAAATCTGAACGTATAAAGTTCGATTGGGAACCGGAATCCAACAGGATTCGCACAACGTGAGGCGTACCATCATCAGCGATGAGTTTAGCGGTAGCCGTAGGTAAGAGTACCTGCAAAGCATTCGAACAGAATGCAGAAATCGATTGATTTAGCTCAACAGGGGTTTCTGCCGACATCGCAGATCCTGGTTGACTAGAAGAAGCGTTCTGAGGCTTATCCTCATGAAGAAGTGTGTTGTGCCTTGATTTGCACTTTCTACACGTATATTTGGAGCTACAAAGGCTCGCAAGGTGACCCTGAGTTAGGCAATTAAAGCATACGCGGAGCTCTTTTGCCTTTGACTTTCTGTCAAGAACAGACAGCTTGACAAACTTATCGCATTTGTACAAGGAATGAGATCCTTTACAAAGTGGACACGAAGGGGTACCCGACACAAATGATTTCGAATGTACCTTGGAAGACTTTTCGGGTACAAGCTTAACATTTTTTACTTCCAGAGTTTCTAGAAGATTTGCTGTATTTTGTAAGAATTCCTTGAACTCATCAAGATTAGGCAGGTCAGAACTTGACCGGTTTCTAAGGACCTCCCATTCACGAAATGTAGTGGGGTCCAGTTTTTTAGAAACTACATAAATTATAACAAAATCAAGAAGCTCGCTTTCGGTAGCTAATGATTTGATTGCTGCAAAATGCTTGAATAACATATCGCTAATCGTACGTAATTTAGTTGCAGATTCCTTACTGCAAGATTCGAGTTCAAAAATAGCCTTGAGGTGGTTATGAACCAGAATTTTTGGATCATTGTATCGATTGCACAATGCCTCCCAAGCTAGAGTATAATTACCCGCAGTAAACTCTAAACTTTTTATAATTTGGCTTGCATCACCCTGTAAACTAGCCTTTAAGTAATGCAGCTTTTGAATATTAGTTAACGCTTGATTCTCATGAATTAAACTAATAAAAATCTCACGAAACTCTAACCATTCTGAAACGTTCCCTGAATATTTGGGTATCGAAATGGCAGGAAGGCGTACAGCTTGATTATTGCAATGTGAACTGCAATTTGAATGCGTTGATCTTACGCTACCAGCAGGCGATCCAGAACGATCTAATGCAACATCAGACTGTTTGTTGTATTCATTAATCAAATATTCAGCTTGTGAAATTGCAAAATAATAAGAATCCTCAAATTCAACTTGTTGCTGCATTTCAGATTCTGTATCCTCACTGGTTTCTAAAATTTGTTCATGAACCGCATAATATTCCGATAACAAGGTGGCTGTATCATTCAATCTTTTTTGCAATTGAATAATCTGAGCGCTAGATAAGAATTGATCTTCATCATGAATTTTTTGCAAATATTGCACGTGATTTGAGAAACGCGTGAGCTTGCCTTTAATAGAGCTTCGTACTCTTACAAGCGAATCCATAATTGTTGAGATTAAAAACAATTTAACAGATCGAACTAATTTTTCGTACGCCTCTGGCGTGAATTTTGTACGCTTCTGGTACGCGGACCCAACGGGTCAACTATCTGTGCTATTTCAGGCAAGATGCTACGCGTGGTAGCCTTACTACTTGCAGAATCTGAAATATTCTTTAATGATAAAACCTTTCGCACGCCTCTGGTACGGAATTTTGTTTACAACGCAGACAGCGCTTGCTAACAACACGAGAAACTTGTCGCTTACGACGCAGAAAACGACCCCGGTACAACGGAATGAATCACGACGCGGATGGCCGTGTACTACGCAAGACCAAATTGCGCCACGAACGCGAGACTGTTTTAACAACGCAAACGGCTCTGCAACAACAACAAACGTAATAGCTTGGCATTTCACGCAATTAAAATGTTTATATGACTCATAAACCATTTGTTTACGCAATAATACGCAGCTGAAATTATGCACATGTATAACACAGATGATAGAAAACCAAATATTCATGCATAGGAAAATAGGGAACTTAGGCTTACATTGCTATTGGTTTGTGCCGCCTTGCCGTTTTCCTCGTTGCTTTGGTTCGTACTACCGTCTCGCTTGCAGCTGCAATTCCCACGTGCACGAATATTGTCGTTGATAGCACCGTCTGCTGTCTTCCTTCCTCTCGTTACGGGCACCGCATGTGCCCTCTTCGTTCCACGCGTTGCTGCGAATTTGGAACGCTGCTCCTTGCGGTCGATTGCATGCGATGCAATACAAACTGAATATGCTTTTGTACTTGCCAATGACCAATGTTGTCGAATGCTGTCGCTGTTGACTGGACTCGCACTGACCTAATGTGGTTTAATCCGGGTCTGTAGGACCAATGTTTGTGGCACTAATCGGGATCGAAGGTCCAATGTTTTGTAGCCTTCTCAGTTTTCCGTTATTTGGAAAACTCCTGACTGCCAGCTCGCCTTGGAATTTGTGGACTGTATGAATTGTAGGTTTCACTGAATAAATACACTCGTTGAAAGCCGGAAATATGTTACTTTATTAGCAATAAAAAACACATGGAACATTTGAACATTTACAAGAATTAGCTTCCGTAGAGCGGACCGGTTTGCATGCTGCCACGTTGACAGATGAAACGTAAGTGTTTTTGGAATCGGATGCCGGCACGGGAGTCTACTGCGCACAGTATGAATTCAGCATGCAATAGAAGCGGCAAAAGTTTATAAAGTCCTTAACACGTCCCTAATGTCCCAGGCGTCCTAAATGTCCCATATGTCCTTAACGTCCCAAACGTCCTAGATGTCCCATATGTCCCTAACGTCCCAGACGTCCCAGATGTCCCATATGTTTCATATGTCCCTAATGTCCTAGGCGTCCTAAATATCCCATATGTCCTTATCGTCCCAGACGTCCCAGACGTCCTAGATGTCCCATATGTCCTTAACGCCACAGACGTCCCAGATGTCCCATTAATCCCTAACGTCCCAGGCGTCCCATATGTCCCATATTTTCCTAATGTTCCAGGCGTCCCAGATGTCCCATATGTGCCATACGTCATTAATGTCCCAGGCGTCCTAAATGTCCCATATGTCCTTAACGTCCCAGACGTCCCAGACGTCCTAGATGTCCCATATGTCCTAAACGTCTCAGGCGCCCCAGATGTTCCATATGTAACATACGTCTCTAATGTCCCAGGCGTCCTAGATGTTCCATATGTCCCTAACGTCCCAGACGTCATAAAAGTCCCATATGTCCCTAACGTCCCAGACGTCCCAGCTGTCCCGTATGGTCCTAACGTCCCAGTCGTCCTAGACGTTCTAGATGTCCCATATGTTCCTAACGTCCCAGACGTCCTAGATGTCCTATATTTACCTAACGTCCCAGACGTCCCAGACGTCCCAGATGTCCCATATGTCCCATATGTCCCTAATGTCCTAGGCGGCCCAGATGTCCCATATGTCCCATATGTCCCTAATGTCCCAGGCGTCCTAAATGTCCCATGCGTCTTTAACTTCCCAGACGTCCCAGACGTCTAGATGTCCCTAACGTCCTAGACGTCTTAGCTGTCCCGTATGTCCCTAACGTCCCAAACGTCCCAGACGTCTTAGATGTCCCATATGTACCTAACGTCCCAGACGTCCCAGATGACCCATATGTCCCTAACGTCTCAGACGTCCCAGATGTCCCATATGTCCCATATGTCCCTAATGTCCCAGACGTCCCAGATGTCCCATATGTCCTTAACGTCCGAGACGTCCCAGATGTCCCATAAGTCCCTAACGTCCTTGACGTCCTAGATGTCCCATACGTCCTTAACGTCCCAGACCTCCCAGATGCCCCATATGTCCCTAACGTCCCAGACGTCCCAGATGTCCCATATGTCCCATATGTCCCTAATGTCCCAGGCGTCCCAGATGTCCCATATGTCCCATATGTCCTTAACGTCCCAGACGTCCCAGATGTCCCATATGTTCCTAAAGTTCCAGACGTCCCAGATGTCCCATATGTCCCTAATGTCCCAGGCGTCCTAGATGTTATATATGTCCCTAACGTCCCAGACGTCCCAAAAGTCCCATTTGGCTTTAACGTCCCAGACGTCCCAGCTGTCCCGTATGTCCCTAACGTCCGAGACGTCCCAGATGTCCTAGATGTCCCATATGTCCCTAACGTCCTAGACGTCCTAGATGTCCTATATGTCCCTAACGTCCCAAACGTCCCAAATGTCCCATATTTTCCATATGTCCCTAATGTCCCAGGCGTCCTAAATGTCATATATGTCCTTAACGTCCCAGGCGTCCCAGGAGTCCTAGACATCCCATATGTCCTTAACGTCCCAGACGTCCCAGATGTCCCATATGTCTCATATGTCCCTAATGTCCCAGGCGTCCTAAATGTTTCATACGTCCTTAACGTCCCAGATGTCCCAGACGTCCTAGATGTCCCATATGTCCTTAACCTCCCAGACGTCCCAGATGTCCCATATGTCGCTAACGTCCCAGACGTCCCAGATGTCCCATATGTCCCATATGTCCCTAATGTCCCAAGCGTCCTAGATGTTTCATATGTCCCTAACGTCCCAGTCGTCCTAAATGTCCCATATGTTCCTAACGTCCCAGACGTCCCAGCTGGCCCGTATATTCCTAACGTCCCAGACGTCCCAGACGTCCTAGATGTTCCATATGTCCTTAACGTCCCAGACGTCCCAGATGTTCCACGTGTCCCTAACGTCTCAGACGTCTCAGATGTCCCATATGTCCCATATGTCCCTAATGTCCCAGGCGTCCCAGATGTCCCATATGTCCCTAATGTCTCAGGCGTCCTAAATGTTTCATATGTCCTTAACGTCCCAGATGTCCCAGACGTCCTAGATGTCCCATTTGTCCTTAACCTCCCAGACGTCCCAGATGTCCCATATGTCGCTAACGTCCCAGACGTCCCAGATGTCCCATATGTTCCATATGTCCCTAATGTCCCAAGCGTCCTAGATGTTTCATATGTCCCTAACGTCCCAGTCGTCCTAAATGTCCCATATGTCCCTAACGTCCCAGACGTCCCAGCTGGCCCGTATGTTCCTAACGTCCCAGACGTCCCAGACGTCCTAGATGTCCTATATGTCCCTAACGTCACAGACTTCCCATACGTCCCAGATGTCCCATATGTCCCATATGTCCCTAATGTCCCAGGCGTACTAAATGTCCCATATGTCCTTAACGTGCCAGACGTCCCAGACGTCCTAAATGTCCCATATGTCCTTAACGTCCCAGACGTCTCAGATGTCCAATATGTCCCTAACGTCCCAGACGTCCCAGATGTCCCATATGTCCCTTATGTCCCTAATGTCCCAGGCGTCCTAGATGTTCCATATGTCCCTAACGTCCCAGACGTCCTAGACGTCCCATATGTTCTTAACGTCCCAGACGTCCCAGATGTACCATATGTCCCTAACGTCCCAGACGTCCCAGATGTCCCATATGTTTCATATGACCCTAATGTCATAGGCGTCCTAAATGTTCCATATGTCCCTAACGTCCCAGACGTCCCAGACGTCCTAGATGTCCCATATGTCCCTAACGTCCCAGACGTCCCAGATGTTCCATATGTCCCTAACGTCTCAGACGTCCCAGATGTCCCATATGACATATATGTCCCTAATGTCCCAGACGTCCCAGATGTCCCATATGTCCTTAACGTCCCAGACGCCCCAGATGTCCCATATGTCTCTAACGTCCTAGACGTCCTAGATGTCCCGTACGTCCTTAACGTCTCAGACGTCCCAGATGCCCCATATGTCCCTAACGTCTCAGACGTCCCAGATGTCCCATATGTCCCATATGTCCCTAATGTCCCAGGCGTTCCAGATGTCCCATATGTCCCATATGTCCCTAATGTCTCAGGCGTCCTAAATGTCCCATATGTTCTTAACGTCCCAGACGTCCCAGACGTCCTAGATGTCCCACATGTCCTTAACGTCCCAGACGTCCCAGATGTCCCATTTGTCCCTAACATCCCAGACGTCCCAGATGATCCATATGTCCCATATGTCCCTAATGTCACAAGCGTCCTAGATGTCCCATATGCCCCTAACGTCCCAGACGTCCTAAAAGTCCCATATGTCCCTTAACGTCCCAGACGTGCCAGCTGGCCCGTATGTTCCTAACGTCCCAGACGTCCCAGACGTCCTAGATGTCCTATATGTCCCTAACGTCCCAGACGTCCCATACGTCCCAGATGTCCCATATGTCCTATATGTCCCTAATGTCCAAGGCGTACTAAATGTCCCATATGTCCTTAACGTGCCAGACGTCCCAGACGTCCTAAATGTCCCATATGTCCTTAACGTCCCAGACGTCTCAGATGTCCAATATGTCCCTAACGTCCCAGACGTCCCAGATGTCCCATATGTCACTTATGTCCCTAATGTCCCAGGCGTCCTAGATGTTCCATATGTCCCTAACGTCCCAGACGTCCTAGACGTCCCATATGTTCTTAACGTCCCAGAGGTCCCAGATGTACCATATGTCCCTAACGTCCCAGACGTCCCAGATGTCCCATATGTTCCATATGACCCTAATGTCATAGGCGTCCTAAATATCCCATATGTCCTTAACGTCCCAGACGTCCTAGATGTCCCATATGTCCTTAACGCCACAGACGTCCCAGATGTCCCATTAATCCCTAACGTCCCAGGCGTCCCATATATCCCATATTTCCCTAATGTTTCAGGCGTCCCAGATGTCCCATATGTGCCATACGTCATTAATGTCCCAGGCGTCCTAAATGTCCCATATATCCTTAACGTCCCAGACGTCCCAGACGTCCTAGATGTCCCATATGTCCTTAACGTCTCAGGTGCCCCAGATGTCTTATATGTCACATACGTCTATAATGTCCCAGGCGTCCTAGATGCTCCATATGTCCCTAACGTCCCAGACGTCATAAAAGTCCCATATGTCCCTAACGTCCCAGACGTCCCAGCTGTCCCGTATGGTCCTAACGTCCCAGTCGTCCTAGACGTTCTAGATGTCCCATATGTTCCTAACGTCCCAGACGTCCTAGATGTCCTATATTTACCTAACGTCCCAGACGTCCCAGACGTCCCAGATGTCCCATATGTCCCATATGTCCCATATGTCCCTAATGTCCTAGGCAGCCCAGATGTCCCATATGTCCCATATGTCCCTAATGTCCCAGGCGTCCTAAATGTCCCATACGTCTTTAACTTCCCAGACGTCGCAGACGTCTAGATGTCCCTAACGTCCTAGACGTCTTAGCTGTCCCGTATGTCCTTAACGTCCCAAACGTCCCAGACGTCTTAGATGTCCCATATGTCCCTAACGTCCCAGACGTCCCAGATGACCCATATGTCCCTAACGTCTCAGACGTCCCAGATGTCCCATATGTCCCATATGTCCCTAATGTCCCAGACGTCCCAGATGTCCCATATGTCCTTAACGTCCGATACGTCCCAGATGTCCCATATGTCCCTAACGTCCTTGACATCCTAGATGTCCCATACGTCCTTAACGTCCCAGAGCTCCCAGATGCCCCATATGTCCCTAACGTCCCAGACGTCTCAGATGTCCCATATGTCCCATATGTCCCTAATGTCCCAGGCGTCCCAGATGTCCCATATGTCCCATATGTCCTTAACGTCCCAGATGTCCCAGATGTCCCATATGTTCCTAAAGTCCCAGACATCCCAGATGTCCCATATGTCCCTAATGTCCCAGGCGTCTTAGATGTTATATATGTCCCTAACGTCCCAGACGTCCTAAATGTCCCATTTGGCTTTAACGTCCCAGACGTCCCAGCTGTCCCCTATGTCCCTAACGTCCCAAACGTCCCAGATGTCCTAGATGTCCCATATGTCCCTAACGTCCTAGACGTCCTAGATGTCCTATATGTCCCTAACGTCCCAAACGTCCCAAATGTCCCATATGTTGTATATGTCCCTAATGTCCCAGGCGTCCTAAATGTCCTATATGTCCTTAACGTCCTAGACGTCCTAGATGTCCTATATGTCCCTAACGTCCCAAACGTCCCAGATGTCCCATATGTCTCATATGTCCCTAATGTCCCAGGCGTCCTAAATGTTTCATACGTCCTTAACGTCCCAGATGTCCCAGACGTCCTAGATGTCCCATATGTCCTTAACCTCCCAGACGTCCCAGATGTCCCATATGTCGCTAACGTCCCAGACGTCCCAGATGTCCCATATGTCCCATATGTCCCTAATGTCCCAAGCGTCCTAGATGTTTCATATGTCCCTAACGTCCCAGTCGTCCTAAATGTCCCATATGTCCCTAACGTCCCAGACGTCCCAGCTGGCCCGTATGTTCCTAACGTCCCAGACGTCCCAGACGTCCTAGATGTCTCATATGTCCTTAACGTCTCAGACGTCCCAGATGTTCCACATGTCCCTAACGTCTCGGACGTCTCAGATGTCCCATATGTCCCATATGTCCCTTATTTCCCAGGCGTCCCATATGTCCCTAATGTCTCAGGCGTCCTAAATGTTTCAAATGTCCTTAACGTCCCAGATGTCCCAGACGTCCTAGATGTCACATATGTCCTTAACCTCCCAGACGTCCCAGATGTCCCATATGTCCCATATGTCCCTAATGTCCCAAGCGTCCTAGATGTTTCATATGTCCCTAACGTCCCAGTCGTCCTAATTGTCCCATATGTCCCTAACGTCCCAGACGTCCCAGCTGGCCCGTATGTTCCTAACGTTCCAGACGTCCCAGACGTCCTAGATGTCCCATATGTCCCTAACGTGCCAGACGTCCTAGATGTCCTATATGTCCCTAACGTCCCAGACGTCCCATACGTCCCAGATGTCCCATATGTCCCATATGTCCCTAATGTCCCAGGCGTACTAAATGTCCCATATGTCCTTAACGTGCCAGACGTCCCAGACGTCCTAAATGTCCCATATGTCCTTAACGTCCCAGACGTCTCAGATGTCCAATATGTCCCTAACGTCCCAGACGTCCCAGATGTCCCATATGTCCCTTATGTCCCTAATGTCCCAGGCGTCCTAGATGTTCCATATGTCCCTAACGTCCCAGACGTCCTAGACGTCCCATATGTTCTTAACGTCCCAGACGTCCCAGATGTACCATATGTCCCTAACGTCCCAGACGTCCCAAATTTCCCATATGTTCCATATGACCCTAATGTCATAGGCGTCCTAAATGTTCCATATGTCCCTAACGTCCCAGACGTCCCAGACGTCCTAGATGTCCCATATGTCCCTAACGTCCCAGACGTCCCAGATGTTCCATATGTCCCTAACGTCCCAGACGTCCCAGATGTCCCATATGACATATATGTCCCTACTGTCCCAGACGTCCCAGATGTCCCATATGTCCCTAACGTCCCAGACACCCCAGATGTCCCATATGTCCCTAACGTCCTAGACGTCCTAGATGTCCCATACGTCCTTAACGTCTCAGACGTCCCAGGTGCCCCATATGTCCCTAACGTCTCAGACGTCCCAGATGTCCCATATGTCCCATATGTCCCTAATGTCCCAGGCGTTCCAGATGTCCCATATGTCCCATATGTCCCTAATGTCTCAGGCGTCCTAAATGTCCCATATGTTCTTAACGTCCCAGACGTCCCAGACGTCCTAGATGTCTCACATGTCCTTAACGTCCCAGACGTCCCAGATGTCCCATTTGTCCCTAATATCCCAGACGTCCCAGATGATGCATATGTCCCATATGTCCCTAATGTCACAAGCGTCCTAGATGTCCCATATGCCCCTAACGTCCCAGACGTCCTAAAAGTTCCATATGTCCTTAACGTCCAAGACGTGCCAGCTGTCCCGTATGACCCTAACGTCCCAGATGTTGTAACACCAAAATTATTTATTTCATATGCCACGGCAGCTACCTTTGCGGAGGCAGGTAGTGGGTTGAATAAAAGTCAGGTTGAGGGATAATTCAAATTTAATATGGTTGTTGTTAGTATTTAACAGACATTGTTTTTAATATTGCGATCGACATTAAGAGTGAAGGTTAAAACTTATCTTTTCCTTATTTGAATTGCTCTAACACTGCGAGTCCAATCTTCATGATCAGCTGTTATGTAGGTGCCTTGGAACATGCAGCTCTTGGCTTCAATTTTGCAAAAAGGCCATAATGACGCCCCAGGATGGGTGGATGCGGTTGGAATAATTTACAGCGTGCGTGGCTCCAAATTTGACCCCAAACTAGAAACCTTCACGCGACTATTTAGTGAAATTCAACAACAACAGAAATATTCTTACCGGTTGGTCGGTTTCTAGTATTCAAAAGATAATTTTAGGGTGCTTAAAATATGCCATGAGCAACCCTTCAGAAAATTTTGGTACCGCAAACAATGCGTGTGTATGCTTAGACGGCTTCGGCAAAAGTGCCTTGAAACCGATGGCCTCGAAAATTTTAGAAATTTGCGGACACGCGCCGTTAGAGCAACTCGTGTATCAGTCTTAATATATCCCCAGTTATTTTCATGTTACACACCCCCCTTATTAAAGATATTAAATTACTATACCAATGCACATTGTCACTACATATTACACAACAACATCCCTCTTAATTTAATAGTACCTTAGCAACTAGCATTATCATGCATAATCAAAAAATATCACAGCATGCAAGAACAACATCATTATAATTGAAGGCTACCACATTTAAATACTAATAACTAGCACCTAGGGTAATTATACATAATAAAAAAATTTATCACAGCATGCGAGAATAAATATCGTTATAATATGGCTATACACATTCAAATAATAATAACTAGCACCTAGGGTAATTATACATAATAATTAATAGCCCACCATGCATAGCTAATAACATTTACACGTTTATAAATATAATTGCATAATACTCGGTACATCAAACGTCAAATTATATCCATCAGTTTAATTGACTTCTCATGTGTGCTCAGTAAATGATTACCAGTAGCTAAACAAATAGCTAATACATTTTAGATGATTACAAATCTCATTTTATTGATCAAAGCGGTATTTAGCAACGGTAGTTTTATGTGTAACTTCGCGTACAACACGCCCAAATGGTGGGAACAAAATCGGTATAGTCAAAATCGAGAAAAAGTCTTAAATCAGGAAGGTCCCTACCATTACCAAAACCAAAAGGAGCGCAAAAAATCACCAAATAGAAAAAACATCATTTACCGAGGCCAAAGCCAATTTCACATTAACTAATTGACAGATACGTCCGAGTTAGATCCGAAGTACGGTTTCAAGTCTTTGACATGCCAACGGCCAGCATTGCTGCCGTCAACATTTAGTAAATCATAAACTAAATTTCCAATTTTTCGTTTAATGGTACACAAAACGTACTTGGGTGCTAATTTAGCAGAAAACCTATTAGCTGCATCTGAGAGCACCTTATTTCTTTTCCAAACTTTATCACCAATTTGGTATTCTACATCCCGTTTCCGTAAATTATATCGCTCTGAATTCCGCCGATAAGATTCAGAAAGCTTCCTCTGAATGTCTTCGTAAATGTCGCGAAGATGACCTAGTTCATCTGCTAAAATTTTCCTATCGATAGGTTGCAAGTCTACTTCGGCAGTTGACTCGATTTTCCCATAAAACTCGCCCGAGGCGGGAATATTCCTACCAAAATTTAGAAATGCGGGACTATATCCCGTAACTTCATGTTTCGCGGTTCTAATAGCATACGCTATCTTTGCTAATTCCTTATCCCAATCCTGGTGTTTTTCCCCAATATAGCTTCTAATAGCCGTTCCTATCGTACGATTTATACGTTCTACAGGATTAACTTGTGGGTGGTAATACGCATTGTACCAGATTTTCTGTACTTTATACTGTTTAGCCAATTTTTTAAACAATGATCCTGCAAATTGAGTACCGTTATCGCATAAAATGATTTGAGGAACTCCGTAAACTAAAAATACTTGATCTTCCATGAAATTAACAATAGCTTGGGCGGTCGCGTTTCGAAGAGGATGGAGTAAAACATATTTAGTCAACCAGTCGGATACAACTAAAATATAACAATACCCTTTGGAGGATCTGGGCAAAGGGCCCATAATATCGACGGATATCATTTGCCATGGATAACGTGCCTTTTTCTCGCGTCCCATAAGGCCAAAACCCTTAGAATTCGGAGATTTTTGTTCATTGCAGGTTTTACAAGCTCTTATATAACGTAATATGTCTCTACGCATTTTCGGCCAATAATACTGTTCTGTAACTCTACCTACGGTTTTATAATACCCTAGATGAGCCGCCGTCGGTTCGTCATGGTAACGTTTAATTATATTACGCCTATCAGCATTCGGAACCAGTAATTTCCAATCAGTTATATTGGTTTTTAAAGGTATTTTCGAAGAAACATGTTTATAGATATAACCATCTTCAATTTTCCAATGGGGATATAAATCAGGGTTGTTAATGATTTTACTTTTCATTTTCAAATACCACGGATCTGAACGTTTCAACTCGATCCCTACGACATTAACCTCGTTAGGAACAGCGCGCGACAATGCATCAGGTACAATGTTAAACTTGCCTTTTCTATGAACTAACTCGTAATCAAACTGTTGCAGTTTAACAGACCAGCGGGCTAATTTGCCTGTGGGTTCCTTCATTCTCTTTAACCAAAGAAGTGAGTAATGGTCCGTAACTACAGTAAATTTGGTGCCTTCTATATAGGGTCGAAATTTATCAATGCAAAAAATAACGGCTAGACATTCGCGTTCCGTCACGCTGTAATTACGTTCTGCTTTATTTAGGCTTCTACTAACGAATGAAATAACTTTTTCTTCACCGTCCTGCATTTGCGTAAGTACTCCTCCTAAGCCGGTATCGGAAGCATCGCACTGAATAACAAATGGTAGGGAAAAATCGGGCGATGTTAAAATAGGTGCCGAAATTAAAGCTTGTTTAATAGTTATAAACGCGGATTCAGCTTTCTCATTCCAGATTACGGTTTGTCGTTTTTGTTTGCCTTTCAATAGATCATTGATTGGCGACATTAACGTTGAGAAATGCGGTATGAAGCGCCTATACCAGCCGCACATCCCTACAAAACGCTTAATTTCGCTGGTAGTTCGAGGTCTGGGATAATTTACCATTGCCTCGACTTTTTCGGGATCGGTTCTGAGACCGCCTCCGTCGACTATAAAACCCAAATACTTCAAAGTTGAACAGAAAAATTTACACTTCTTTAAATTTATTGTTAGGTTAGCGTTATGTAAACGATTACCAACCTCCGTAAGTATCTTAACGTGCTCTTTGAAAGATGATGAAGTAACTATAATGTCGTCAAGGTACACGAATACTTTAGGTTCTAGTTCGGGTCCGAAAATAGCGTCCATTAATCGTTGTTGAACTTGCGCCGAGTTAGAAAGACCGAAAGGTAGGACAGTGAAATGAAAGAGACCTCTGCCTGGCACCGAAAATGCCGTTTTTTCTTTAGATACTTTATCTAGAGGGATCTGCCAAAATGCGCTGCGTAAATCGATCGATGAAATATACTTTGCGTCCCTTAACGAATCCAGAATGCGATCTACCTGAGGTAAAGGATAACAGTCCCGTTTGGTAACCGCATTCAATTGCCTCCCGTCAAAACAAAAACGAAACTCCCCCGATTGTTTTTTTACTAGCAGTACGGGCGACGACCAACTACTAAAAGATGGCTCTACCACTCCTAACTCTAGCATTTTGTCTAATTCCTTATTAAGGTGGGCTAAAATGTATGGTGACATACGGTACTGTCTTTGCTTTATGGGTTTGGCATCCCCCGTATCTATGTGATGTACAACCCTATCAGTGTTTCCTAGTCTTTCTTCACTGCTGATAGTTTCAAATTCTGCCTTAACTTTCTCTATTTGAGAGAGTTCACAGTTGGAAAAAGTTTCTTTAAAACTTGAACTAAACGACTCATCAATATTAGCTGGTGAAAGAACATTAATTTCAAAATTACGCGTTTTACTTTGAATATCCCACGAATTATTTTTAAAATCTACAATTAATTCAAATAATTTGCAAAAATCTGACCCAAGAATAAAGTTATGATCGACCGAAGGGACAACTAAGGCTTCTACCAATTTACAAGTAGCTCCGATAAGTACGGGTAGTAAAACTGAACCGCTAATCACTTGACGTTTTCCGTCTGCAGTCGTCACATATTTTTCTTTGGGTTTCCTAGTTTTAATACCTAAGTAATTTAAAATAGCTAAACCCCTTTTCCCAACGATGGTTTTATTTGCACCCGAATCTAATAGTGCTGTCACATTATGATTCAAAATTGAAATACTGATATACGGACGGTTATCATGAAGCTTACTGCAAAATACGGGGCCAACTTCAGAACATTTATAAATTTTTTTAACCTTGGCTATCCAAGAACCCCATTCTGTGCGAGACAACTCATATTTAACGCAATTTTTGCGATTTAAATTATTTACATTAGACCTCCTATTGAAATATTCTTTATTGTTAGAAGTTATTACGTAGGAATTATTTGGTTTGGCCTGAGTCACACGAAGAGGCGGAGAACGGCCGTCAACTGCCGCCCCAAAAATTAGTTTTTTGGATTGTTACTATTCGAGCATTTTCTGCAAGTCGTAACAGTACAACCTGGAGCACCACATTTAAAACAAAACTGTTTTCGTTTACTCCTACAGTAGCGATGTGTGTGATTTCCCCCTTGACAATTCCAACACGTTACCATAGAGATTTCCGACCTTTTAACATTATGATTTTGAAATTGATTATTTTCTAGATACGCTAAGTCCGGTTCTAAAACGTCTTTAGGTTTTGGAGGTGGATGGTATCTATCTTTAAGTGCTAAAGATTCATCTATACGTTTGCATAATTTAATGAGTTCCGTTAAAGACTTAATTTCTGTTAATGCAAGTCTATCAGTATAACGCGGTAATAAGTTTTTCTTAATATATTTCAAGCGAGTGTAGTCAGCTGGTTCCCTAGGTAATCGTTTAAATAGCGCGTCCATGGACGATATGTAAACGTGCACCGGTTCTTTAGGTCCTTGTGTTCGCGACTTAATTTCATCCCACAATCTATCTTCATAATCGCTAGGTAAATAGTCTCGTTTTAAAATTTCTACAAGTGAAGGCCAATCGGATACTGATGATTTTATCGCTCGAAACCAATTTCGTGCGTTTCCCGTAAATAATTCAATCGCGCAATTATACAATTCTTTATAGCTAACGTTTCGCGATACGCACAATTCATCAATGGTAGCTAAAAATGAATGTACACTAGTAGAACTCCCATCGAAAACTACTCCCCATTTATATACTGGACACGATTTCTTTACGTCAGTAGCAAGTACTGTATGCGGTATATTTAAATTACATGCGGAAGAAGTTGTAGCCACGGGTTGATTTTGGTTCAAAGCTGTTCTCTTAAGTTTTTCATACAAATTCGCTTCTACTTCTAAACAACTGGCGTATGATTCGTTCTTAAAAGAAAGCATATCTGCGTCCTCATCTTTTACGGGCATTCGCTTAACACGCTCGGTTAGATGCAGTAACCTAGTTTCAATACGTATAAACATTGAATCCGATTCGGGACCATCGAATTCCTCTACCAAATTTTTAATTGAGTTTAAAGTCGCCGTAACAGCCGCTCTTTCCGTCTCTGCATTGTATAACGGATCTTCAAGTACGATATTGCGAAATCTTTCTGAATCTAAAGCTCGGGTTAAAATTTTGCGTCTACTAGCTATATCTCTAACAGTAGTGATGCTGCGTATACGTAGTTCGTAATCTAACTCGTCGACTATTAAGAAATTTGGACGTAAACGAGACATCATTGACTAACTACTTTTGGTTTAATAATGTTAAGGAAATTATAATCGCAAACTTCAAAATAATTAATTAGCGATAAATTCAGTAGTCACACATATCATTAAATGTATAAAATAATATTACGTTACTAAATAACGCTTTCAATCTTTGAGCACATAATTTTAAATTTAAGGAGCAACAAAAAGGTAATCATCAACCAGCCTGTCTGTCTTGACAGATAAGTACCAAATGCGCTTAACAATTTGAGCGGCAGGTATAACAATAATACTGTGGGTGCAAAAATTTTGCTAGACACGTATTTACAACTAAATCACAATTAGACTAATTACGAAAATTTAACGAACAACTTTTGCCTTTGCCATTTAGGTGAAATTACCATATTTTTACGGTACTCGTTTTGTGGTAAAAAATGATTGGAGAACAAATTAAATTTCGAGAAACTAGTGAAATAGGTTAACATTAATTGCAAAATTTAATATATAAATCTATAATTTTTATTCAAATTAATCCTTCAACCTGGCCCCACGTTGGGCGCCATTTTAGTGTAACACCAAAATTATTTATTTCATATGCCACGGCAGCTACCTTTGCGGAGGCAGGTAGTGGGTTGAATAAAAGTCAGGTTGAGGGATAATTCAAATTTAATATGGTTGTTGTTAGTATTTAACAGACATTGTTTTTAATATTGCGATCGACATTAAGAGTGAAGGTTAAAACTTATCTTTTCCTTATTTGAATTGCTCTAACACTGCGAGTCCAATCTTCATGATCAGCTGTTATGTAGGTGCCTTGGAACATGCAGCTCTTGGCTTCAATTTTGCAAAAAGGCCATAATGACGCCCCAGGATGGGTGGATGCGGTTGGAATAATTTACAGCGTGCGTGGCTCCAAATTTGACCCCAAACTAGAAACCTTCACGCGACTATTTAGTGAAATTCAACAACAACAGAAATATTCTTACCGGTTGGTCGGTTTCTAGTATTCAAAAGATAATTTTAGGGTGCTTAAAATATGCCATGAGCAACCCTTCAGAAAATTTTGGTACCGCAAACAATGCGTGTGTATGCTTAGACGGCTTCGGCAAAAGTGCCTTGAAACCGATGGCCTCGAAAATTTTAGAAATTTGCGGACACGCGCCGTTAGAGCAACTCGTGTATCAGTCTTAATATATCCCCAGTTATTTTCATGTTACAATGTCCCAGACGTCCCATATGTCCCATATGTCCTTAATGTCCCAGGCGTCCCAGACGTCCCAGTTGTCCCATATGTCCCTAACGTCGCAGACGTCCTAGATGTCCTATTTGTCCCTAACGTCCCAGACGTCCCAGATGTCCTAGACGTCCCATATGTCCTTAACGTCCCAGACGTCCCAGATGTCTCATATGTCCCGAACGTCCCAGACGTCCCAGATGTCCATATGTCCCATATGTCCCTAATGTCCCAAGTGTTTTAAGTGTTCCATATGTCCCTAACGTTCCAGATGTCCTAAATGTCCCATATGTCCCTAACGTCCCAGACGTCCCAGACGTCCTATATGTCCCATATGTCCCTAACGTCCCAGACGTCCCAGATGTCCCATATGTCCCTAACGTCCCAGACGTCCCAGATGTCCCATATGTCCCATATGTCTCTAATGTCCCAGACGTCCCAGATGTCCCATATGTCCCTAACGTCCCAGATGTCCCAGATGTCCCATATGTCCCTAACGTACTAGACGTCCTAGATGTCCCATACGTCCTTAACGTCCCAGACGTCCCAGATGCTCCATATGTCCCATATGTCTCTAATGTCTCAGACGTCCCAGATGTCCCATATGTCCCTAACGTCCCAGAAGTCCCAGATGTCCACATATGGGACATCTAGGACGTCTCGGACGTCTGGACGTTAAGGACGTATGGGACATTTAGGACGCCTGGGACATTAGGGACATATGGGACATATGGGACATTTGGGACGCCTGGGACATTAGGGACATATGGGACATATGGGACATCTGGGACCTCTGGGACGTTAGGGACATATGGGGCATCTGGGACGTCTGGGACGTAAAGGACGTATGGGACATCTAGGACGACTAGTACTTTAGGGACATATGGGACATCTGAGACGTCTGGGACGTTAGGGACATATGGGACATCTGGGACGTCTGGGACATTAGGGACATATGGGACATATGGGACATCTGGGACGTCTGGGACGTTAGGGACATATGAAACATCTGGGACGTCTGGGACGTTAGGGACATATAGGACATCTAAGACGTCTGGAACGTCTGGGACGTTAGGGACAAACGGGACAGCTGGGACGTTAAGGACATATGGGACATTTAGGACGCCTGGGACATTAGGGACATATGGGATATCTGGGACGTCTGGGACGTTAAGGACATATGGGACAACTAGGAAATCACGGACGTTAAGGAGATATGGGACATCTAGGACGTCTGGGACGTCTGGGACGTTAGGGACATACGGGACAGCTGAACGTCTGGGACGTTAGGGACATATGGGACATTTAGGACGTCTGGGACGCTAGGGACATATGGGACATCTAGGACGCCTGGGACATTAGGGACATATGGGACATCTGGGACGTCTGGGACGTTAAAGATATATGGGACATCTAGGACGTCTGGGACGTCTGGGACGTTAAGGACATATGGGACATTTAGGACGCCTGGGACATTAGGGACATATAGGACATATGGGACATCTGGGACGTCTGGGACGTTAGGGACATATGGGACATCTGGGACGTCTGGGACATTAAGGACATATGGGACATCTAGGACGTCTGGGACGTCTAGGACGTTAAGGACATATGGGACATTTAGGACGTCTGGGACATTAGGAACATATGGGACATATGCGACATTTAGGACTCCTGGGACATTAGGGACATATGGGACATATGGGACATCTGAAGCGTCTGGGAGGTTAAGGACATATAAGACATCTAGGACGTCTGGGACGTCTAGGACGTTAAGGACATATGGGACATCTGGGACATCTGGGACGTTAAGGACATATGGGACATCTAGGACGTCTGGGACGTCTAGGACGTTAAGGACATATGGGACATTTAGGACGTCTGGGACATTAGGGTCATATGGGACATATGGGACATTTATGACTCCTGGGACATTAGGGACATATGGGACATATGGGACATATGGGACATCTGAAGCGTCTGGGAAGTTAAGGACATATGGGACATCTAGGACGTCTGGGACGTCTAGGACGTTAAGGACATATGGGACATTTAGGACGTCTGGGACATTAGGGACATATGGAACATATGGGACATCTAGGACGCCTGGGACATTAGAGATATATGGGACATATGGGACATCTGGGACGTCTGGGACGTTAAGGACATATGGGACATTCGGGATGTCTAAGACGTTAAGGACATATGGGACATCTAGGACGTCTGGGACGTCTGGGACGTTAAGGACGTATGGGACATTTAAGACGCCTGGGACATTAGGGACATATGGGACATATGGGACATCTGGGACGCCTGTGACATTAGGGACATATGGGACATATGGGACATCTGGGACCTCTGGGACGTTAGGGACATATGGGGCATCTGGTACGTCTGGGACATTAGGGACATATGGGACATATGGGACATCTGGGGCGTCTGGGACGTTAGGGACATATGAAACATCTGGGACGTCTGGAACGTTAGGGACATATGGGACATCTGGTACGTCTGGGACATTAGGGACATATGGGACATATGGGACATCTGGGGCGTCTGGGACGTTAGGGACATATGGGACATCTAGCACGTCTGGAACGTCTGGGACGTTAGGGACATACGGGACAGCTGGGACGTGTGGGACGTTAGGGACATATGGGGCATTTAGGACGTCTGGGACGTTAGGGACATATGGAACACTTAGGACGCCTGGGACATTAGGGACATATGGGACATATGGGAAATCTGGGACGTCTGGGACGTTAAGGACATATGGGACATCTGGGACGTCTGGAACGTTAGGGACATATGGGACATATGGTACGTCTGGGACATTAGGGACATATGGGACATATGGGACATCTGGGGCGTCTGGGACGTTAGGGACATATGAAACATCTGGGACATCTGGGACGTTAGGGACATATGGGACATCTAGCACGTCTGGAACGTCTGGGACGTTAGGGACATACGGGACAGCTGGGACGTGTGGGACGTTAGGGACATATGGGGCATTTAGGACGTCTGGGACGTTAGGGACATATGGAACACTTAGGACGCCTGGGACATTAGGGACATATGGGACATATGGGAAATCTGGGACGTCTGGGACGTTAAGGACATATGGGACGTCTAGGACGTCTGGGACGTTATGGACATATAGGACATCTAGGACGTCTGGGACATCTGGGACGTTAAGGACATACGGGACAGCTGGGACGTCTGAGACGTTAGGGACATATGGGACATTTAGGACGTCTAAGAGGTTAGAGACAAATGGAACGTCTAGGTAGCCTGGGACATCTGGGACGTCTGAGACGTTAGGGTCATATGAGAAATCTGGGACGTCTGGGACGTTAAGGACATATGGGCCATCTAGGACGTCTGGGACGTCTGGGACGTTAAGGACATATGAAACATTTAGGACGCCTGGGACATTAGGGACATATGGGACATATGGGATATCTGGAACGTCTGGGACGTTAGGGATATATGGGACATCTGGGACGTCTGGGACGTTAAAGACATATGGGACATCTAGGACGTCTGGGACGTCTGGGACCTTAAGGACATATGAGACATCTAGGACGCCTGGGACATTAGGGACATATAGGACATATGGGACATCTGGGACGTCTGGGACGTTAGGGACATATGGGACATCTGGGACGTCTGGGACATTAATAACATATGGGACATCTAGGACGTCTGGGACGTCTAGGACGTTAAGGACATATGGGACATTTAGGACGTCTGGGACATTAGGAACATATGGGACATATGGGACATTTAGGACTCCTGGGACATTATCGACATATGGGACATATGGGACATCTGAAGCGTCTGGGAGGTTAAGGACATATAGGACATCTAGGACGTCTGGGACGTCTAGGACGTTAAGGACATATGGGACATCTGGGACATCTTGGACGTTAAGGACATATGGGACATCTAGGACGTCTGGGACGTCTAGGACGTTAAGGACATATGGGACATTTAGGACGTCTGGGACATTAGGGTCATATGGGACATATGGGACATTTATGACTCCTGGGACATTAGGGACATATGGGACATATGGGACATATGGGACATCTGAAGCGTCTGGGAAGTTAAGGACATATGGGACATCTAGGACGTCTGGGACGTCTAGGACGTTAAGGACATATGGGACATTTAGGACGTCTGGGACATTAGGGACATATGGAACATATGGGACATCTAGGACGCCTGGGACATTAGAGATATATGGGACATATGGGACATCTGGGACGTCTGGGACGTTAAGGACATATGGGACATTCGGGATGTCTAAGACGTTAAGGACATATGGGACATCTAGGACGTCTGGGACGTCTGGGACGTTAAGGACGTATGGGACATTTAAGACGCCTGGGACATTAGGGACATATGGGACATATGGGACATCTGGGACGCCTGTGACATTAGGGACATATGGGACATATGGGACATCTGGGACGTCTGGGACGTTAGGGACATATGGGGCATCTGGTACGTCTGGGACATTAGGGACATATGGGACATATGGGACATCTGGGGCGTCTGGGACGTTAGGGACATATGAAACATCTGGGACGTCTGGAACGTTAGGGACATATGGGACATCTGGTACGTCTGGGACATTAGGGACATATGGGACATATGGGACATCTGGGGCGTCTGGGACGTTAGGGACATATGGGACATCTAGCACGTCTGGAACGTCTGGGACGTTAGGGACATACGGGACAGCTGGGACGTGTGGGACGTTACGGACATATGGGGCATTTAGGACGTCTGGGACGTTAGGGACATATGGAACACTTAGGACGCCTGGGACATTAGGGACATATGGGACATATGGGAAATCTGGGACGTCTGGGACGTTAAGGACATATGGGACATCTGGGACGTCTGGAACGTTAGGGACATATGGGACATCTGGTACGTCTGGGACATTAGGGACATATGGGACATCTGGGGCGTCTGGGACGTTAGGGACATATGAAACATCTGGGACATCTGGGACGTTAGGGACATATGGGACATCTAGCACGTCTGGAACGTCTGGGACGTTAGGGACATACGGGACAGCTGGGACGTGTGGGACGTTAGGGACATATGGGGCATTTAGGACGTCTGGGACGTTAGGGACATATGGAACACTTAGGACGCCTGGGACATTAGGGACATATGGGACATATGGGAAATCTGGGACGTCTGGGACGTTAAGGACATATGGGACGTCTAGGACGTCTGGGACGTTATGGACATATAGGACATCTAGGACGTCTGGGACATCTGGGACGTTAAGGACATACGGGACAGCTGGGACGTCTGGGACGTTAGGGACATATGGGACATTTAGGACGTCTAAGAGGTTAGAGACAAATGGAACATCTAGGAAGCCTGGGACATCTGGGACGTCTGAGACGTTAGGGTCATATGAGAAATCTGGGACGTCTGGGACGTTAAGGACATATGGGACATCTAGGACGTCTGGGACGTCTGGGACGTTAAGGACATATGAAACATTTAGGACGCCTGGGACATTAGGGACATATGGGACATATGGGATATCTGGAACGTCTGGGACGTTAGGGACATATGGGACATCTGGGACGTCTGGGACGTTAAGGACATATGGGACATCTAGGACGTCTGGGACGTCTGGGACCTTAAGGACATATGAGACATCTAGGACGCCTGAGACGTTAGGGACATATGGGACATCTGGGACGTTAAGGACATATGGGACAACTAGGACGTCTAGGACGTCTAGGACGTTAGAGACATATAGGACATCTGGGACGTCTGAGACGTTAAGGACATATGGGACAACTAGGACGTCTGGGACGTTAAGGACATATGAGACATCTAGGACGTCTGGGACGTCTGGGACGTTAGGGACATACGGGACAGCTGAACGTCTGGGACGTTAGGGACAAATTATTTGAAACAAAATGGTTAAACATTCTAGGACGCCTGAGACGTTAGGGACATATGGGACATCTGGGACGTTAAGGACATATGGGACAACTAGGACGTCTAGGACGTCTAGGACGTTAGAGACATATAGGACATCTGGGACGTCTGAGACGTTAAGGACATATGGGACAACTAGGACGTCTGGGACGTTAAGGACATATGAGACATCTAGGACGTCTGGGACGTCTGGGACGTTAGGGACATACGGGACAGCTGAACGTCTGGGACGTTAGGGACAAATTATTTGAAACAAAATGGTTAAACATGGCTGATAGAAGGAAACTTCATGCGGCGTGTTTATATCATAAAATCATTACTAATAAAACGCCCTCCTATTTATTCAAAAAAGTTAATTTTAGATCTGATCTGCATAATGTAAATTTACGTAACAAATACTTCATAAATATACCGGCTCATCGAACTGCTTTTTATGAACGATGTTTTTCATATAATATAGCTAATCTTTATAACTCGTTACCTTATTTTCTAAAAACTCTCACTTACATTAAATTTAAAACGCAACTAAGTAAAATGTTACTAAACAAAACCTTAAAATTTTCTTTATAATTTGCCATAATCTAATTATATAAATTTTTTATTAATTTTACATTATATACACATGGCCAGATATCAACAATATACCTACCACCAACTATAGCGCAAGCTACGCAGAACAAATCTTTTAATTTAATTTATGTATTAAACAAGGGGTTGAGTGTAAGAGCAGAACTTCACTTCCTTGGAAGTGAATTTCTGAACTTCGCCCTATTGACACACATTCTACTTTATTTCAATCTGTATTTTGTAAATTTTCTTGTATTTTTTTTGCTGTGTCAATAAAAGACATTATTATTATTATTATTAATATTACATATGGGGCATTTAGGACGTCTGGGACGCTAGGGACATATGGAACATCTAGGACGCCTGGGACATTAGGGACATATGGGACATATGGGATATCTGGAACGTCTGGGACGTTAGGGATATATGGGACATCTGGGACGTCTGGGACGTTAAAGACATATGGGACATCTAGGACGTCTGGGACGTCTGGGACCTTAAGGACATATGAGACATCTAGGACGCCTGGGACATTAGGGACATATAGGACATATGGGCCATCTAGGACGTCTGGGACGTCTGGGACGTTAAGGACATATGAAACATTTAGGACGCCTGGGACATTAGGGACATATGGGACATATGGGATATCTGGAACGTCTGGGACGTTAGGGATATATGGGACATCTGGGACGTCTGGGACGTTAAAGACATATGGGACATCTAGGACGTCTGGGACGTCTGGGACCTTAAGGACATATGAGACATCTAGGACGCCTGGGACATTAGGGACATATAGGACATATGGGACATCTGGGACGTCTGGGACGTTAGGGACATATGGGACATCTGGGACGTCTGGGACATTAATAACATATGGGACATCTAGGACGTCTGGGACGTCTAGGACGTTAAGGACATATGGGACATTTAGGACGTCTGGGACATTAGGAACATATGGGACATATGGGACATTTAGGACTCCTGGGACATTATCGACATATGGGACATATGGGACATCTGAAGCGTCTGGGAGGTTAAGGACATATAGGACATCTAGGACGTCTGGGACGTCTAGGACGTTAAGGACATATGGGACATCTGGGACATCTTGGACGTTAAGGACATATGGGACATCTAGGACGTCTGGGACGTCTAGGACGTTAAGGACATATGGGACATTTAGGACGTCTGGGACATTAGGGTCATATGGGACATATGGGACATTTATGACTCCTGGGACATTAGGGACATATGGGACATATGGGACATATGGGACATCTGAAGCGTCTGGGAAGTTAAGGACATATGGGACATCTAGGACGTCTGGGACGTCTAGGACGTTAAGGACATATGGGACATTTAGGACGTCTGGGACATTAGGGACATATGGAACATATGGGACATCTAGGACGACTGGGACATTAGAGATATATGGGACATATGGGACATCTGGGACGTCTGGGACGTTAAGGACATATGGGACATTCGGGATGTCTAAGACGTTAAGGACATATGGGACATCTAGGACGTCTGGGACGTCTGGGACGTTAAGGACGTATGGGACATTTAAGACGCCTGGGACATTAGGGACATATGGGACATATGGGACATCTGGGACGCCTGTGACATTAGGGACATATGGGACATATGGGACATCTGGGACGTCTGGGACGTTAGGGACATATGGGGCATCTGGTACGTCTGGGACATTAGGGACATATGGGACATATGGGACATCTGGGGCGTCTGGGACGTTAGGGACATATGAAACATCTGGGACGTCTGGAACGTTAGGGACATATGGGACATCTGGTACGTCTGGGACATTAGGGACATATGGGACATATGGGACATCTGGGGCGTCTGGGACGTTAGGGACATATGGGACATCTAGCACGTCTGGAACGTCTGGGACGTTAGGGACATACGGGACAGCTGGGACGTGTGGGACGTTACGGACATATGGGGCATTTAGGACGTCTGGGACGTTAGGGACATATGGAACACTTAGGACGCCTGGGACATTAGGGACATATGGGACATATGGGAAATCTGGGACGTCTGGGACGTTAAGGACATATGGGACATCTGGGACGTCTGGAACGTTAGGGACATATGGGACATCTGGTACGTCTGGGACATTAGGGACATATGGGACATCTGGGGCGTCTGGGACGTTAGGGACATATGAAACATCTGGGACATCTGGGACGTTAGGGACATATGGGACATCTAGCACGTCTGGAACGTCTGGGACGTTAGGGACATACGGGACAGCTGGGACGTGTGGGACGTTAGGGACATATGGGGCATTTAGGACGTCTGGGACGTTAGGGACATATGGAACACTTAGGACGCCTGGGACATTAGGGACATATGGGACATATGGGAAATCTGGGACGTCTGGGACGTTAAGGACATATGGGACGTCTAGGACGTCTGGGACGTTATGGACATATAGGACATCTAGGACGTCTGGGACATCTGGGACGTTAAGGACATACGGGACAGCTGGGACGTCTGGGACGTTAGGGACATATGGGACATTTAGGACGTCTAAGAGGTTAGAGACAAATGGAACATCTAGGAAGCCTGGGACATCTGGGACGTCTGAGACGTTAGGGTCATATGAGAAATCTGGGACGTCTGGGACGTTAAGGACATATGGGACATCTAGGACGTCTGGGACGTCTGGGACGTTAAGGACATATGAAACATTTAGGACGCCTGGGACGTTAGGGACATATGGGACATCTGGGACGTTAAGGACATATGGGACAACTAGGACGTCTAGGACGTTAAGGACATATGGGACATCTAGGACGTCTGGGACGTCTGGGACCTTAAGGACATATGAGACATCTAGGACGCCTGAGACGTTAGGGACATATGGGACATCTGGGACGTTAAGGACATATGGGACAACTAGGACGTCTAGGACGTTAAGGACATATGGGACATCTAGGACGTCTGGGACGTCTGGGACCTTAAGGACATATGAGACATCTAGGACGCCTGAGACGTTAGGGACATATGGGATATCTGGAACGTCTGGGACGTTAGGGACATATGGGACATCTGGGACGTCTGGGACGTTAAGGACATATGGGACATCTAGGACGTCTGGGACGTCTGGGACCTTAAGGACATATGAGACATCTAGGACGCCTGAGACGTTAGGGACATATGGGACATCTGGGACGTTAAGGACATATGGGACAACTAGGACGTCTAGGACGTCTAGGACGTTAGAGACATATAGGACATCTGGGACGTCTGAGACGTTAAGGACATATGGGACAACTAGGACGTCTGGGACGTTAAGGACATATGAGACATCTAGGACGTCTGGGACGTCTGGGACGTTAGGGACATACGGGACAGCTGAACGTCTGGGACGTTAGGGACAAATTATTTGAAACAAAATGGTTAAACATGGCTGATAGAAGGAAACTTCATGCGGCGTGTTTATATCATAAAATCATTACTAATAAAACGCCCTCCTATTTATTCAAAAAAGTTAATTTTAGATCTGATCTGCATAATGTAAATTTACGTAACAAATACTTCATAAATATACCGGCTCATCGAACTGCTTTTTATGAACGATGTTTTTCATATAATATAGCTAATCTTTATAACTCGTTACCTTATTTTCTAAAAACTCTCACTTACATTAAATTTAAAACGCAACTAAGTAAAATGTTACTAAACAAAACCTTAAAATTTTCTTTATAATTTGCCATAATCTAATTATATAAATTTTTTATTAATTTTACATTATATACACATGGCCAGATATCAACAATATACCTACCACCAACTATAGCGCAAGCTACGCAGAACAAATCTTTTAATTTAATTTATGTATTAAACAAGGGGTTGAGTGTAAGAGCAGAACTTCACTTCCTTGGAAGTGAATTTCTGAACTTCGCCCTATTGACACACATTCTACTTTATTTCAATCTGTATTTTGTAAATTTTCTTGTATTTTTTTTGCTGTGTCAATAAAAGACATTATTATTATTATTATTAATATTACATATGGGGCATTTAGGACGTCTGGGACGCTAGGGACATATGGAACATCTAGGACGCCTGGGACATTAAGGACATATAGGACATATGGGACATCTGGGACATCTGGGACGTCTGGGACGTTAGGGACATATGGGACATCTGGGACGTTAAGGACATATGGGACATCTAATCCGTCTGGGACGTCTGGGACGTTAAGGACATATGGGACATTTAGGACTCCTGGGACATTAGGGACATATGGGACATATGGGACATCTAAAGCGTCTGGGACGTTAAGGACATATGGGACATCTAGGCCGTCTGGGACGTCTGGGACGTTAAGGACATATGGGACATTTAGGACTCCTGGGACATTAAGGACATATAGGACATCTGGGACGTCTGGGAGGTTAAGGATATATGGGATATCTAGGATGTCTGGGACGTCTGGGACGTTAAGGACATATGGGAAATTTAGGACGCCTGGGACATTAGGGACATATAGGACATCTGGGACGTCTGGGAGGTTAAGGATATATGGGATATCTAGGATGTCTGGGACGTCTGGGACGTTAAGGACATATGGGAAATTTAGGACGCCTGGGACATTAGGGACATATGGGACATATGGAACATCTGGGACGTCTGGGACGTTAGGGACATATGGGACATCTGGGACGTTAAGGACATATGGGACTTCTAGGCCGTCTGGGACGTCTGGGACGTTAAGGACATATGGGACATTTAGGACTCCTGGGACATTAGGGACATATGGGACATATGGGACATCTAAAGCGTCTGGGACGTTAAGGACATATGGGACATCTAGGCCGTCTGGGACGTCTGGGACGTTAAGGACATATGGGACATTTAGGACTCCTGGGACATTAAGGACATATAGGACATCTGGGACGTCTGGGACGTTAAGGACATATGGGACAACTAGGACGTCTAGGACGTCTGGGACGTTAGAGAAATATAGGACATCTGGGACGTCTGGGACGTCTGGGACCTTAAGGACATATGAGACATCTAGGACGCCTGAAACGTTTGGGACATATGGGACATCTGGAACGTTAAGGACATATGGGACAACTAGGACGTCTAGGACGTCTGGGACGCTAGCGACATATAGGACATCTAGGACGTTTGGGACGTTAGGGACATATGGGACATCTGGGACATCTGGGACGTTAAGGACATATGGGACATCTAGGCCATCTGGGACGTCTAGGACGTTAAGGACATATGGGACATTTAGGACGTCTGGGACATTAGGGACATATGGGACATATGGGACATTTATGACTCCTGGGACATTAGGAACATATGGGACATCTGGGACGTCTGAAACGTTAAGGATATATGGGACATATGGGACATCTGGGACGTCTGGGCCATTAGGGACATATGGGACATATGGGACATCTGGGACGTCTGGGACGTTAGGGACATATGAAACATCTGGGACGTCTGGGACGTTAGGGACATATGGGACATCTAGGACGTCTGGGACGTCTGGGACGTTAGGGACATACGGGACAGCTGGGACGTGTGGGACGTTAGGGACATATGGGGCATTTAGGACGTCTGGGACGTTAGGGACATATGGAACACTTAGGACGCCTGGGACATTAGGGACATATGGGACATATGGGACATCTGGGACGTCTGGGACGTTAAGTACATATGGGACGTCTAGGACGTCTGGGACGTTATAGACATATGGGACATCTAGGACGTCTGGGACATCTGGTACGCTAAGGACATACGAAACAGCTGGGACGTCTGGGACGTTAGGGACATATGGGACATTTAGGACGTCTGAGAAGTTAGGGACAAATGGAACATCTAGGACGCCTGGAACATTAGGGACATATAGGACATATGGGACATCTGGGACGTCTGGGACGTTAGGGTCATATGAGACATCTGGGACGTTATGGACATATGGGACATCTAGGACGTCTGGGACGTTAAGGACATATGAAACATTTAGGACGCCTGGGACATTAGGGACATATGGGACATATGGGATATCTGGGACGTCTGGGACGTTAGAGACATATGGGACATCTGGGACGTCTAGGACGTTAAGAACATATGGGACATCTAGGACGTCTGGGACATCTGGGACCTTAAGGACATATGAGACATCTAGGACGCTTGAGACGTTAGAGACATATGGGACATCTGGGACGTTAAGGACATATGGGACAACTAGGACGTCTAGGACGTCTGGGACGTTAGAGACATATAGGACATCTGGGACGTCTGGGACGTTAAGGACATTTGGGACAACTAGGACGTCTAGGACGTC
This sequence comes from Agriotes lineatus, assembly GCA_940337035.1. NCBI lineage: Eukaryota > Metazoa > Arthropoda > Insecta > Coleoptera > Elateridae > Agriotes > Agriotes lineatus. Next base: position 46,418 of record CALNHX010004547.1, on the reverse strand, counting down.
TGGGACGTTAGAGACATATAGGACATCTGAGACGTCTGGGACGTCTGGGACCTTAAGGACATATGAGACATCTAGGACGCCTGAGACGTTAGGGACATATGGGACATCTGGGACGTTAAGGACATATGGGACAACTAGGACGTCTAGGACGTCTGGGACGTTAGAGACGTATAGGACGTCTGGGACGTCTGGGACGCTAGCGACATATAGGACATCTAGGACGTCTGGGACGTTAGGGACATATTGGACATCTAGGACGTCTAGGACGTCTGGGACGTTAGGAACATACGGGACAGCTGGGACGTCTGGGACGTTAGGGACATATGGGACATTTAGGACGTCTGGGACGTTAGGGACATATGGAACATCTAACACGCTTGGGAAATTAGGGACATATAGGACATCTGGGACGTCTGGGACGTTAGGGACATATGGGACATCTGGGACGTCGAGGACGTTAAAGACATATGGGACATTTAGGACGTCTGGGACGTCTAGGACGTTAAGGACATATGGGACATTTGGGACGCCTGGGACATTAGGGATATATGTGACATATGGGACATCTGGGACGCCTGGGACATTAGGGACATATGGGACATATGGGACATCTGGGACGTCTGGGACGTTAAGGACATATGGGACATTTAGGACGCCTGGGACATTAGGGACATATAGGACATAGGGGACATCTGGGACGTCTGGGACGTTAGGGTCATATGAAACATCAGGGTAAGAACATATGGGACATCTAGGACGTCTGGGACGTCTGGGACGTTAAAAATATATGGGACATTTAGGACGCCTGGGACATTAGGGACATATGGGACATATGGGACGTCTGGGACGTCTGGGACGTTAGGGACATATGAAACATCTGGGACGTCTGGGACGTTAAGGACATATGGGACATATGGGACATCTGGGACGTCTGGGACGTTAGGAACATATGGGACATCTAGGACGTCTGGGACATCTGGGACCTTAAGGACATATGAGACATCTAGGACGCCTGAGACGTTAGGGACATATGGAACATCTGGGACGTCTGGGACGTTAAGGACATATGGGACAACTAGGACGTCTAGAACGTCTGGGACGTTAGAAACATATAGGACATCTGGGACGTCTGGGACGTTAAGAACATATGGGACATCTAGGACGTCTGGGACGTCTGGGACGCTAGGGACATATAGGACATCTAGGACGTCTGGGACGTTAGGGACATATGGGACATCTAGGACGTCTAGGGCGTCTGGGACGTTAGGAACATACGGGACAGCTGGGACGTCTGGGACGTTAGGGACATATGGGACATTTAGGACGTCTGGGACGTTAGGGACATATGGAACAACTAAGACGCCTGGGACATTAGGGACATATGGGACATCTGGGACGTCTGGGACGTTAGGGACATATGGGACATCTGGGACGTCTACGACGTTAAGGACATATGGAACATCTAGGACGTTTGGGACGTCTAGGACGTTAAGGACATATGGGCCATTTGGGACGCCTGGGACATTAGGGACATATGGGACATATGGGACATCTGGGACGTCTAGAACGTTAAGGACGTATGGGACATTAAGGACGCCTGAGACATTAGGGACATATGGGATATCTGGGACGTCTGGGACGTTAAGGACATATGGGACATCTAGCAAGTCTGGGACGACTGGGACGTTAGGGACATACGGGACAGGTGAACGTCTGGGACGTTAGGGACATATGGGACATTTAGGACGTCTGGGACGCTAGGTACATATGGAACATCTAGGACGCCTGGGACATTAGGGACATATGGGACATATGGGACATCTGGGACGTCTGGGACGTTAGGAACATATGGGACATCTGGGACGTCTAGGACGTTAAGGATATATGGGACATCTAGGACGACTGGGACGTCTGGGACGTTAAGGACATATAGGACATTTAGGACGCCTGGGACATTAGGGACATATGGGACATATGGGACATCTGGGACGTCTGGGACGTTAGGGACATATGGGACATCTGGGACGTTAAGGACATATGGGACATCTAGGACATCTGGAACGTTAAGGACATATGGAACATTTAGGACTCCTGGGACATTAGGGACATATGGGACATCTGAAGCGTCTGGGAGGTTAAGAATATATGTGACATCTAGGACGTCTGGGACGTCTAGGACGTTAAGGAAATATGGGACATTTAGGACGTCTGGGACATTAGGGACATATGGAACATATGGGACATCTGGGACGCCTGGGACATAAGAGATATATGGGACATATGGGACATCTGGGACGTCTGGGACGTTAGAGACATATGGGACATTCGGGATGTCTAGGACGTTAAGGACATATGGGACATCTAGGACGTCTGGGACGTCTGGGACGTTAAGGACGTATGGGACATTTAGGACGCCTGGGACATTAGGGACATATGGGACATATGGGACATCTGGGACGCCTGGGACATTAGGGACATATGGGACATCTGGGACCTCTGGGACGTTAGGGACATTTGGGGCATCTGGGACGTCTGGGACGTTAAGGACGTATGGGACATCTAGGACGTCTAGTACGTTAGGGACATATGAGACATCTGGGACGTCTGGGACGTTAGGGACATATTGGACATCTGGGACGTCTGGGACATTGGGGACATATGGGACATATGGGACATCTGGGACGTCTGGGACGTTAGGGACATATGAAATATCTGGGACGTCTCTGACGTTAGGGACATACGGGACATCTAGGACGTCTGGGACGTCGGGGACGTTAGGGACATGCGGGACAGCTGGGACGTCTGGGACGTTAAGGACATATGGGGCACTTAGGACGTCTGGGAGGTTAGGGACATATGGTACACTTAGGACGCCTGGGACATTAGGGAAATATGGGACATATGGGTCATCTGAAACGTCTGGGACGTTATGGACATATGGGACATCTAGGACGTCTAGGACGTCTGGGACGTTAGGAACATACGGGACAGCTGGGACGTCTGGGACGTTAGGAACATACGGGACAGCTGGGACGTCTGGGACGTTAGGGACATATGGGACATTTAGGACGTCTGGGACGTTAGGGACATATGGAACAACTAAGACGCCTGGGACATTAGGGACATATGGGACATCTGGGACGTCTGGGACGTTAGGGACATATGGGACATCTGGGACGTCTACGACGTTAAGGACTTATGGAACATCTAGGACGTCTGGGACGTCTAGGACGTTAAGGACATATGGGACATTCGGGACGCCTGGGACATTAGGAATATATGTGACATATGGGACATCTGGGACGCCTGGGACATTAGGGACATATGGGACATATGGGACATCTGGAACGTCTGGGACGTTAAGGACATATGGGACATTTAGGACGCCTGGGACATTAGGGACATATGAGATATCTGGGACGTCTGGGACGTTAAGGACATATGGGACATCTAGCAAGTCTGAAACGTCTGGGACGTTAGGGACATACGGGACAGGTGAACGTCTGGGACGTTAGGGACATATGGGACATTTAGGACGTCTGGGACGCTAGGGACAAATGGATCATCTAGGACGCCTGGTTCATTAGGGACATATGGGACATATGGGACATCTGGGACGTCTGCGACGTTACGAACATATGGGACATCTGGGACGTCTGGGACGTTAAGGATATATGGGACATCTAGGACGACTGGGACGTCTGGGACGTTAAGGACATATGGGACATTTAGGACGCCTGGGACATTAGGGACATATGGGACATATGGGACATCTGGGACGTCTGGGACGTTAGGGACATATGGGACATCTGGGACGTCTGGGACGTTAAGGACATATGGGACATCTAGGACATCTGGAACGTGAAGGACATATGGGACATTTAGGACTCCTGGGACATTAAGGACATATGGGACATCTGAAGCGTCTGGGAGGTTAAAGATATATGTGACATCTAGGACGTCTGGGACGTTTAGGACGTTAAGGAAATATGGGACATTTAGGACGTCTGGGACATTAGGGACATATGGAACATATGGGACATCTGGGACGCCTGGGACATAAGAGATATATGGGACATATGGGACATCTGGGACGTCTGGGACGTTAGGAACATATGGGACATTCGGGATGTCTAGGACGTTAAGGACATATGGGACATCTAGGACGTCTGGGACGTCTGGGACGTTAAAAACGTATGGGACATTTAGGACGCCTGGGACATTAGGGACATATGGGACATATGGGACATCTGGGACCTCTGGGACGTTAGGGACATATGGGGCATCTGGGACGTCTGGGACGTGAGGGACATATGGGACATCTGGGACGTCTGGGACATTGGGGACATATGGGACATATGGGACATCTGGGACGTCTGGGACGTTAGGGACATATGAAATATCTGGGACGTCTCTGACGTTAGGGACATACGGAACATCTAGGACGTCTGGGACGTCTGGGAGGTTAGGGACATATGGAACACTTAGGACGCCTGGGACATTAGGGACATATGGGACATATGGGACATCTGGGACGTCTGGGACGTTAGGGACATATGGGACATCTGGGACGTCTGGGACGTTAAGGACGTATGGGACGTCTAGGACGTCTGGGACGTTATAGACCTATGGGACATCTAGGACGTCTGGGACATCTGGGACGTTAAGGACATACGGGACAGCTGGGACGTCTGGGACGTTAGGGACATATGGGACATTTAGGACGTCTGGGACGTTAGGGACATATGGAACAACTAAGACGCCTGGGACATTAGGGACATATGGGACATCTGGGACGTCTGGGACGTTAGGGACATATGGGACATCTGGGACGTCTACGACGTTAAGGACATATGGAACATCTAGGACGTCTGGGACGTCTAGGACGTTAAGGACATATGGGACATTCGGGACGCCTGGGACATTAGGAATATATGTGACATATGGGACATCTGGGACGCCTGGGACATTAGGGACATATGGGACATATGGGACATCTGGAACGTCTGGGACGTTAAGGACATATGGGACATTTAGGACGCCTGGGACATTAGGGACATATGAGATATCTGGGACGTCTGGGACGTTAAGGACATATGGGACATCTAGCAAGTCTGAAACGTCTGGGACGTTAGGGACATACGGGACAGGTGAACGTCTGGGACGTTAGGGACATATGGGACATTTAGGACGTCTGGGACGCTAGGGACAAATGGATCATCTAGGACGCCTGGTTCATTAGGGACATATGGGACATATGGGACATCTGGGACGTCTGGGACGTTACGAACATATGGGACATCTGGGACGTCTGGGACGTTAAGGATATATGGGACATCTAGGACGACTGGGACGTCTGGGACGTTAAGGACATATGGGACATTTAGGACGCCTGGGACATTAGGGACATATGGGACATATGGGACATCTGGGACGTCTGGGACGTTAGGGACATATGGGACATCTGGGACGTCTGGGACGTTAAGGACATATGGGACATCTAGGACATCTGGAACGTGAAGGACATATGGGACATTTAGGACTCCTGGGACATTAAGGACATATGGGACATCTGAAGCGTCTGGGAGGTTAAAGATATATGTGACATCTAGGACGTCTGGGACGTTTAGGACGTTAAGGAAATATGGGACATTTAGGACGTCTGGGACATTAGGGACATATGGAACATATGGGACATCTGGGACGCCTGGGACATAAGAGATATATGGGACATATGGGACATCTGGGACGTCTGGGACGTTAGGAACATATGGGACATTCGGGATGTCTAGGACGTTAAGGACATATGGGACATCTAGGACGTCTGGGACGTCTGGGACGTTAAAAACGTATGGGACATTTAGGACGCCTGGGACATTAGGGACATATGGGACATATGGGACATCTGGGACCTCTGGGACGTTAGGGACATATGGGGCATCTGGGACGTCTGGGACGTGAGGGACATATGGGACATCTGGGACGTCTGGGACATTGGGGACATATGGGACATATGGGACATCTGGGACGTCTGGGACGTTAGGGACATATGAAATATCTGGGACGTCTCTGACGTTAGGGACATACGGAACATCTAGGACGTCTGGGACGTCTGGGAGGTTAGGGACATATGGAACACTTAGGACGCCTGGGACATTAGGGACATATGGGACATATGGGACATCTGGGACGTCTGGGACGTTAGGGACATATGGGACATCTGGGACGTCTGGGACGTTAAGGACGTATGGGACGTCTAGGACGTCTGGGACGTTATAGACATATGGGACATCTAGGACGTCTGGGACATCTGGGACGTTAAGGACATACGGGACAGCTGGGACGTCTGGGACGTTAGGGACATATGGGACATTTAGGACGTCTGGGACGTTAGGGACATATGGAACATCTAGGACGCCTGGGACGTTAGGGACATATGGGACATATGGGACATCTGGGACGTCTGAAACGTCTGGGACGTTAAGGACGTATGGGACATTTAGGACGCCTGGGACATTAGGGACATATGGGACATATGGGACATCTGGGACGCCTGGGACATTAGGGACATATGGGACATATGGGACATCTGGGACCTCTGGGACGTTAGGGACATATGGGGCATCTGGGACGTCTGGGACGTTAAGGACGTATGGGACATCTAGGACGTCTAGTACTTTAGGGACATATGAGACATCTGGGACGTCTAGGACGTTAGGGACATATGGGACATCTGGGTCGTCTGGGACGTTAAGGACGTATGGGACGTCTAGGACGTCTAGGACGTTATAGACATATGGGACATCTAGGACGTCTGGGACATCTGGGACGTTAAGGACATACGGGACAGCTGGGACGTCTGGGACGTTAGGGACATATGGGACATTTAGGACGTCTGGGACGTTAGGGACATATGGAACATCTAAGACGCCTGGGACGTTAGGGACATATGGGACATATAGGACATCTGGGACGTCTGGAACGTTAGGGACATATGGGACATCTGGGACGTCTGTGACGTTAAGGACATATGGGACATCTAGGACGTCTGGGACGTCTGGGACGTTAAGGACATATGGGACATTTAGTACGCCTGGGACATTAGGGACATATGGGACATATGGGACATCTGGGACAGTTGGGACATTAGGGACATATGGGACATATGGGACATCTGGGACGTCTCGGACGTCTGGGACGTTAGGGGCATATGGGACATCTAGGACTTCTGGGACGTCTGAGACGTCAGGGACGTTAAGGACATATGAAACATTTAGGACGCCTGGGACATTAGGGACATACGGGACATATGGGACATCTGGGACGTCTGGGACGTTAGGGACATATGGGACATTTAGGACGTCTGGGACGTTAGGGACATATGGAACATCTAGGACGCTTGGGACATTAGGGACATATGGAACATATGGGACATCTGGGACGTCATGGACGTTAAGGACATATGAAACATCTAGGACGCCTGGGACATTAGGGACATACGGGACATATGGGACATCTGGGACGTCTGGGACGTTAGGGACATATGGGACATCTGGGACGTCTGGGACGTTAAGGACATATGGGACATCTAGGACGTCTGGGACGTCATGGACGTTAAGGACATATGAAACATCTAGGACGCCTGGGACATTAGGGACATACGGGACATATGTGACATCTGGGACGTCTGGGACGTTAGGGACATATGGGACATCTGGGACGTCTGGGACGTTAAGGACATATGGGACATCTAGGACGTCTAGGACGTCTGGGACGTTAAGGACATATGGGACATTTAGGACGCCTGCGACATTAGGGACATAGGGGACATATGGGACATCTGGGACGCCTGGGACGTTAGGGACATATGGGACATCTGGGGCGTCTGGCTCGTTAAGGACATATGGGACGTCTAGGACGTCTGGGACGTAATGGACATATGGGACATCTAGGACGTCTGGGACATCTGGGACGTTAAGGACATACGGGACAGCTGGGACGTCTGGGACGTCAGGGACATATGGGAAATTTAGGACGTCTGGGACGTTAGGAACATATGGAACATCTAGGACGCCTGGGACATTAGGGACATAGGGGACATATGGGACATCTGGGACGTCTGGGACGTTAGGGACATATGGGACATCTGGGACGTCTGGCTCGTTAAAGACATATGGAACATCTAGGACGCCTGGGACATTAGGGACATAGGGGACATATGGGACATCTGGGACGTCTGGGACGTTATGGACATATGGGACATCTAGGACGTCTGGGACATTTGGGACGTTAAGGACATATGGGACATCTGGGACGTCTGGAACGATAGGGACATATGGGACATCTGGGACGTCTGTGACGTTAAGGACATATGGGACATTTAGGACGCCTGGGACATTAGGGACATATGGGACAAATGGGACATCTGGGACGCCTGAGACATTAGGGACATATGGGACATCTGGGACGTCTGGGACATTGGGGACATATGGGACATATGGGACATCTGGGACGTCTGGGACGTTAGGGACATATGAAATATCTGGGACGTCTCTGACGTTAGGGACATACGGGACATCTAGGACGTCTGGGACGTCTGGGAGGTTAGAGACATATGGAACACTTAGGACGCCTGGGACATTAGGGACATATTGGACATATGGGACATCTGGGACGTCTGGGACGTTAGAGACATATGGGACATCTGGGACGTCTGGGACGTTAAGGACGTATGGGACGTCTAGGACGTCTGGGACGTTATAGACATATGGGACATCTAGGACGTCTGGGACATCTGGGACGTTAAGGACATACGGGACAGCTGGGAAGTCTGGGACGTTAGGGACATATGGGACATTTAGGACGTCTGGGACGTTAGGGACATATGGAACATCTAGGACGCCTGGGACGTTATTGACATATGGGACATATGAGACATCTGGGACGTCTGGAACGTCTGGGACGTTAAGGACGTATGGAACATTTAGGACGCCTGGGACATTAGGGACATATGGGACATATGGGACATCTGGGACAGTTGGGACATTAGGGACATATGGGACATATGGGACATCTGGGACGCCTGGGACATTAGGGACATATGGGACATATGGGACATCTGGGACCTCTGGGACGTTAGGGATATATGGGGCATTTGGGACGTCTGGGACGTTAAGGATGTATGGGACATCTAGGACGTCTAGTACGTTAGGGACATATGAGACATCTGGGACGTCTGGGACGTTAGGGACATATGGGACATCTGGGACGTCTGGGACGTCTGGGACATTGGGGACATATGGGACATATGGGACATCTGGGACGTCTGGGACATTGGGGACATATGGGACATACGGGACATCTAGGACGTCTGGGACGTCTGGGAGGTTAGGGACATATGGAACACTTAGGACGCCTGGGACATTAGGGACATATGGGACATATAGGACATCTGGGACGTCTGGGACGTTAGGGACATATGGGACATCTGGGACGTCTGGGACGTTAAGGACGTATGGGACGTCTAGGACGTTTGGGACGTTATAGACATATGGGACATCTAGGACGTCTGGGACATCTGGGACGTTAAGGACATACGGGACAGCTGGGACGTCTGGAACGTTAGGGACATATGGGACATTTAGGACGTCTGGGACGTTAGGGACATATGGAACATTTAGGACGTCTGGTACGTTATTGACATATGGGACATCTAGGACGTCTGGGACATCTGGGACGTTAAGGATATACGGGACATCTGGGACGTCTGTGACGTTAAGGACATATGGGACATCTAGGACGTCTAGGACGTCTGGGACGTTAAGGACATAGGAGACATTTAGTACGCCTGGGACATTAGGGACATATGGGACATATGGGACATCTGGGACAGTTGGGACATTAGGGACATATGGGACATATGGAACATCTGGGACGCCTCGGACGTCTGGGACGTTAGGGGCATATGGGACATCTAGGACTTCTGGGACGCCTGAGACGTAAGGAACATACGGGACAGCTGGGACGTCTGGGACGTTAGGGACATATGGGACATTTAGGACGTCTGGGACGTTAGGGACATATGGAACATCTAGGACGCTTGGGACATTAGGGACATATGGAACGTATGGGACATCTGGGACGTCTGGGACGTTAGCGACATATGGAACATCTGAGACGTCTGGGACGTTAAGGACATATGGGACATCTAGGACGTCTGGGACGTCAGGGACGTTAAGGACATATGAAACATTTAGGACGCCTGGGACATTAGGGACATACGGGACATATGGGACATCTGGGACGTCTGGGACGTTAGGGACATATGGGACATCTGGGACGTCTGGGACGTTAAGGACATATGGGACATCTAGGACGTCTAGGACGTCTGGGACGTTAAGGAAATATGGGACATTTAGGACGCCTGGGACATTAGGGACATAGGGGACATATGGGACATCTGGGACGTCTGGGACGTTAGGGACATATGGGACATCTGGGACGTCTGGGACGTTAAGGACATATGGGACATTTAGGACGCCTGGGACATTAGGGACATAGGGGACATATGGGACATCTGGGACGTCTGGGACGTTAGAGACATACGGAACAGTTGGGACATCTGGGACGTTAGGAACATATGGGACATTTAGAACGTCTGGGACGTTAGGGACATATAGAACATCTAGGACGCTTGGGACATTAGGGACATATGGGACATATGGGACATCTGGGACGTCTGGGACGTTAGGGAAATATGAGACATTTGCTACGTATGGGACGTTAAGGACATATGGGACATTTAGGACGCCTGGGACATTAGGGACATATGGGACATCTGGGACGCCTGGGACATTAGGGACATATATGACATATGGGACATCTGGGACGTCTGGGACGTCTGGGACGTTAAGGACATGTGGGACATCTAGGACGTCTGGGACGTCTGGGACGTTAAGGACATATAGGACATTTAGGACGCCTGGGACATTAGGGACATATGGGACATCTGGGACGCCTGGGACATTAGGGACATATATGACATATGGGACATCTGGGACGTCTGGGACGTCTGGGACGTCTGGGACGTTAGGGAAGTATAGGACATCTAAGACGTCTGGGACGTTAAAGACATGTGGGACATCTAGGACATCAGGGACGTCTGGGACGTTAAGGACATATGGAACATCTAGGACGTCTGGGACGTCTGGGACGTTAAGGATATATGGGTCATTTAGGACGCCTGGGACATTTGGGACATATGGGACGTCTGGGACGTTTGGGACGTTAGGGACATATAGGACATCTAGCACGTCTGGGACGTCTGGGACGTTAAGGACATACGGGACAGCTGTTACGTCTGCGACGTTAGGGACATATATGACATTTAGGACGTCTGGGACGTTAGGGACATTGGGAACATCTAGGACGCCTGGGACGTTAAGGACATATGGGACATCTGAGACGTCTGGGACGTTAAGGACATATGGGACATCTAGGACGTCTGGGACGTCTAGGACGTTAAGGACATATGGTACATTTAGGACGTCTGGAACATTAGGGACATATGGGCCATATGGTACATCTGGGACGTCTGGGACGTTAGGGCCATATGGGACATCTGGGACGTTTGGGACGTTAAGGACATATGGGACATCTAGGACGTCTGGGACGTCTGGGACGTTAAGGATATATGGGACATTTAGGACGTCTGGGACGTCTGGGACGTTAAGGACATATGGGACATTTAGGACGCCTGGGACATTAGGGACATATGGGACAAACGGGACATCTGGGACGCCTGGGACATTAGGGACATATGGGACATCTGGGACGTCTGGGACGTTAAGGACATATGGGACATCTAGGACGTCTGGGACGTCTGGGACGTTAAGGACATATGGGACATCTAGGACGTCTGGGACGTCTGGGACGTTAAGGACATATGGGACATTTAGGACGCCTGGGACATTAGGGACATATGGGACATATGGGACATCGGTGACGTCTGGGACGTTAAAGACATATGGGACATCTAGGACGTCTGGGACGTCTGGGACGTTAAGGACATATGGGACATTTAGGACGCCTGGGACATTAGGGACATATGGGACAAATGGGACATCTGGGACGCCTAGGCATTAGGGACATATGGGACATCTGGGACATCTGGGACGTTAAGGACATATGGGACATCTAGGACGTCTGGGACGTCTGGGACGTTAAGGACATATGGGACATTTAGGACGTCTGGAACATTAGGGACATATGGAACATATGGGACATCTGGGACGCCTGGGACATTAGGGACATATGGGCCATATAGGACATCTGGGACGTCTAGGACGTTAAGGACATATGGTACATTTAGGACGTCTGGAACATTAGGGACATATGGAACATGTGGGACATCTGGGACGCCTGGGACATTAGGGACATATGGGCCATATGGTACATCTGGGACGTCTGGGACGTTAGGGACATATAAGACATCTGGGACGTTTGGGACGTTAAGGACATATGGGACATCTAGGACATCTGGGACGTCTAGGACGTTAAGGACATATGGGACATTTAGGACGTCTGGAACATTAGGGACATATGGGACATATGGGACATCTGTGACGTCTGGGACGTTAAGGACATATGGGACATCTAGGACGTCTGGGACGTCTGGGACGTTAAGGACATATGGGACATTTAAGACGCCTGGGACATTAGGGACATATGGGACAAATGGGACATCTGGGACGCCTGGGACATTATTGACATATGGGACATCTGGGACGTCTGGGACGTTAGGGACATATGGGACATCTGGGACGTCTGAGACGTTAAGGACATATGGGACAAGTAGGTCGTCTGGGACGTCTGGGACGTTAGGGACATACGGAACAGTTGGGACGTCTGGGACGTTAAGAACATATGGGACATTTAGAACGTCTGGGACGTTAGGGACATATAGAACATCTAGGACGCCTGGGACATTAGGGATATATGGGACATATGGGACATTTGGGACGTCTGGGACGTTAGGGAAATATGGGACATTTGCTACGTCTGGGACGTTAAGGACATATGGGACATCTAGAACGTCTGGTACGTCTGGAAAGTTAAGGACATATGGGACATTTAGGACGCCTGGGTCATTCGGGACATATGGGACATATAGGACATCTGGGACGTCTGGGACGTTAGGGACATATGGGACATCTGGGACGTCTGGGACGTTAAGGACGTATGGGACGTCTAGGACGTTTGGGACGTTATAGACATATGGGACATCTAGGACGTCTGGGACATCTGGGACGTTAAGGACATACGGGACAGCTGGGACGTCTGGAACGTTAGGGACATATGGGACATTTAGGACGTCTGGGACGTTAGGGACATATAGAACATCTAGGACGCCTGGGACATTAGGGATATATGGGACATATGGGACATTTGGGACGTCTGGGACGTTAGGGAAATATGGGACATTTGCTACGTCTGGGACGTTAAGGACATATGGGACATCTAGAACGTCTGGTACGTCTGGAAAGTTAAGGACATATGGGACATTTAGGACGCCTGGGACATTAGGGACATATGGGACATATAGGACATCTGGGACGTCTGGGACGTTAGGGACATATGGGACATCTGGGACGTCTGGGACGTTAAGGACGTATGGGACGTCTAGGACGTTTGGGACGTTATAGACATATGGGACATCTAGGACGTCTGGGACATCTGGGACGTTAAGGACATACGGGACAGCTGGGACGTCTGGAACGTTAGGGACATATGGGACATTTAGGACGTCTGGGACGTTAGGGACATATGGAACATTTAGGACGTCTGGTACGTTATTGACATATGGGACATCTAGGACGTCTGGGACATCTGGGACGTTAAGGATATACGGGACATCTGGGACGTCTGTGACGTTAAGGACATATGGGACATCTAGGACGTCTAGGACGTCTGGGACGTTAAGGACATAGGAGACATTTAGTACGCCTGGGACATTAGGGACATATGGGACATATGGGACATCTGGGACAGTTGGGACATTAGGGACATATGGGACATATGGAACATCTGGGACGCCTCGGACGTCTGGGACGTTAGGGGCATATGGGACATCTAGGACTTCTGGGACGCCTGAGACGTAAGGAACATACGGGACAGCTGGGACGTCTGGGACGTTAGGGACATATGGGACATTTAGGACGTCTGGGACGTTAGGGACATATGGAACATCTAGGACGCTTGGGACATTAGGGACATATGGAACGTATGGGACATCTGGGACGTCTGGGACGTTAGCGACATATGGAACATCTGAGACGTCTGGGACGTTAAGGACATATGGGACATCTAGGACGTCTGGGACGTCAGGGACGTTAAGGACATATGAAACATTTAGGACGCCTGGGACATTAGGGACATACGGGACATATGGGACATCTGGGACGTCTGGGACGTTAGGGACATATGGGACATCTGGGACGTCTGGGACGTTAAGGACATATGGGACATCTAGGACGTCTAGGACGTCTGGGACGTTAAGGAAATATGGGACATTTAGGACGCCTGGGACATTAGGGACATAGGGGACATATGGGACATCTGGGACGTCTGGGACGTTAGGGACATATGGGACATCTGGGACGTCTGGGACGTTAAGGACATATGGGACATTTAGGACGCCTGGGACATTAGGGACATAGGGGACATATGGGACATCTGGGACGTCTGGGACGTTAGAGACATACGGAACAGTTGGGACATCTGGGACGTTAGGAACATATGGGACATTTAGAACGTCTGGGACGTTAGGGACATATAGAACATCTAGGACGCTTGGGACATTAGGGACATATGGGACATATGGGACATCTGGGACGTCTGGGACGTTAGGGAAATATGAGACATTTGCTACGTATGGGACGTTAAGGACATATGGGACATTTAGGACGCCTGGGACATTAGGGACATATGGGACATCTGGGACGCCTGGGACATTAGGGACATATATGACATATGGGACATCTGGGACGTCTGGGACGTCTGGGACGTTAAGGACATGTGGGACATCTAGGACGTCTGGGACGTCTGGGACGTTAAGGACATATAGGACATTTAGGACGCCTGGGACATTAGGGACATATGGGACATCTGGGACGCCTGGGACATTAGGGACATATATGACATATGGGACATCTGGGACGTCTGGGACGTCTGGGACGTCTGGGACGTTAGGGAAGTATAGGACATCTAAGACGTCTGGGACGTTAAAGACATGTGGGACATCTAGGACATCAGGGACGTCTGGGACGTTAAGGACATATGGAACATCTAGGACGTCTGGGACGTCTGGGACGTTAAGGATATATGGGTCATTTAGGACGCCTGGGACATTTGGGACATATGGGACGTCTGGGACGTTTGGGACGTTAGGGACATATAGGACATCTAGCACGTCTGGGACGTCTGGGACGTTAAGGACATACGGGACAGCTGTTACGTCTGCGACGTTAGGGACATATATGACATTTAGGACGTCTGGGACGTTAGGGACATTGGGAACATCTAGGACGCCTGGGACGTTAAGGACATATGGGACATCTGAGACGTCTGGGACGTTAAGGACATATGGGACATCTAGGACGTCTGGGACGTCTAGGACGTTAAGGACATATGGTACATTTAGGACGTCTGGAACATTAGGGACATATGGGCCATATGGTACATCTGGGACGTCTGGGACGTTAGGGCCATATGGGACATCTGGGACGTTTGGGACGTTAAGGACATATGGGACATCTAGGACGTCTGGGACGTCTGGGACGTTAAGGATATATGGGACATTTAGGACGTCTGGGACGTCTGGGACGTTAAGGACATATGGGACATTTAGGACGCCTGGGACATTAGGGACATATGGGACAAACGGGACATCTGGGACGCCTGGGACATTAGGGACATATGGGACATCTGGGACGTCTGGGACGTTAAGGACATATGGGACATCTAGGACGTCTGGGACGTCTGGGACGTTAAGGACATATGGGACATCTAGGACGTCTGGGACGTCTGGGACGTTAAGGACATATGGGACATTTAGGACGCCTGGGACATTAGGGACATATGGGACATATGGGACATCGGTGACGTCTGGGACGTTAAAGACATATGGGACATCTAGGACGTCTGGGACGTCTGGGACGTTAAGGACATATGGGACATTTAGGACGCCTGGGACATTAGGGACATATGGGACAAATGGGACATCTGGGACGCCTAGGCATTAGGGACATATGGGACATCTGGGACATCTGGGACGTTAAGGACATATGGGACATCTAGGACGTCTGGGACGTCTGGGACGTTAAGGACATATGGGACATTTAGGACGTCTGGAACATTAGGGACATATGGAACATATGGGACATCTGGGACGCCTGGGACATTAGGGACATATGGGCCATATAGGACATCTGGGACGTCTAGGACGTTAAGGACATATGGTACATTTAGGACGTCTGGAACATTAGGGACATATGGAACATGTGGGACATCTGGGACGCCTGGGACATTAGGGACATATGGGCCATATGGTACATCTGGGACGTCTGGGACGTTAGGGACATATAAGACATCTGGGACGTTTGGGACGTTAAGGACATATGGGACATCTAGGACATCTGGGACGTCTAGGACGTTAAGGACATATGGGACATTTAGGACGTCTGGAACATTAGGGACATATGGGACATATGGGACATCTGTGACGTCTGGGACGTTAAGGACATATGGGACATCTAGGACGTCTGGGACGTCTGGGACGTTAAGGACATATGGGACATTTAAGACGCCTGGGACATTAGGGACATATGGGACAAATGGGACATCTGGGACGCCTGGGACATTATTGACATATGGGACATCTGGGACGTCTGGGACGTTAGGGACATATGGGACATCTGGGACGTCTGAGACGTTAAGGACATATGGGACAAGTAGGTCGTCTGGGACGTCTGGGACGTTAGGGACATACGGAACAGTTGGGACGTCTGGGACGTTAAGAACATATGGGACATTTAGAACGTCTGGGACGTTAGGGACATATAGAACATCTAGGACGCCTGGGACATTAGGGATATATGGGACATATGGGACATTTGGGACGTCTGGGACGTTAGGGAAATATGGGACATTTGCTACGTCTGGGACGTTAAGGACATATGGGACATCTAGAACGTCTGGTACGTCTGGAAAGTTAAGGACATATGGGACATTTAGGACGCCTGGGTCATTCGGGACATATGGAACATATGGGACATCTGGGACGCCTGGGACATTAGGGACGTATGGGACATATGGGACATCTGGGACATCTGGGACGTCTGGAACGTTAGGGACATATAGGACATCTAGGACGTTTAGGACGTTAGAGACATATTGCACATCTAGGACGTCTGGGACGTTAGGGACATACGGGACAGCTGGGACGCCTGGGACGTTAGGGACATATGGGACATTTAGGACGTCTTGGACGTTAGGGACATATGAAACATCTAGGACGCCTGGGACATTAATGACATATAGGACATATGGGACATCTGGGACGTCTGGGACGTTGGGGTCATATGAGACATCTGGGACGTCTGGGACGTTAAGGACATATGGGACATCTAGGACGTCTGGGACGTCTGGGACGTTAAAAACATATGGGACATTTAGGACGCCTGGGACATTAGGGACATATGGGACATATGGGACATCTGGGACGTCTGGGACGTTAGGGACATATGGGACATCTGGGACGTCTGGGACGTTAAGGACATATGGGACATCTAGGACGTCTGGGACGTCTGGGACGTTAAAAACATATGGGACATTTAGGACGCCTGGGACATTAGGGACATATGGGTCATATGGGACATCTGGGACGTCTGGGACGTTAGGGACATATGGGACATCTGGGACGTCTGGGACCTTAAGGACATATGAGACATCTGGGAAGTCTGGGACGTTAAGGACATATGGGACATCTAGGACGTCTGGGACTTTAGAGACATATAGGACATCTGGGACGTCTGGGACGTTAAGGACATATGGGACATCTAGGACGTCTGGGACGTCTGGGCCGCTAGGGGCATATAGGACATCTAGGACGTCTGGGACTTTAGGGACATATGGGACATCTAGGACGTCTAGGACGTCTAGGACGTCTGGACTTTAGGAACATACGGGACAGCTGGGACGTCTGGGACGTTAGGGACATATGGGACATTTAGGACGTCTGGGACGTTAGGGACATATGGAACATCTAAGACGCCTGGGACATTAAGGACATATGGGACATCTGGAACGTCTAGGACGTTAAGGACATATGGGACATCTAGGATGTCTGGGACGTCTAGGACGTTAAGGACATATGGGACATTTGGGACGCCTGGGACATTAGGGACATATGGGACACATGGGACATCTGGTACGCCTGGGACCTTAGGGACATATGGGACATATGGGACATCAGTTACGTCTGGGACGTTAGAGACATATGGGATATCTGGTACGTCTGGGACGTTAAGGACATATGGGACATCTAGGACGTTTGGGATGTTAGGGACATATGGGACATTTAGGACGTCTGGGACGTTAGGGACATATGCAACATCTAGGACGCCTGGGACATTAGGGACATATGAGACATATGGAACATCTGGGACGTCTGGGACGTTAGGGACATATAGGACATCTAGGACGTCTGGGATGTTAGGGACATATGGGACATCTAGGACGTCTGGGACGTCTGGGACGTTAGGGACATGCGGGACAGCTGGGACGTCTGGGAAGTTAGAAACATATGGGACATTTAAGACGTCTTGCACGTTAGGGACATATGGAATATCTAGGACGCCTGGGACATTAGGGACATATGGGACATATGGGACATCTGGCACGTCTGGGACGTTGGGGACATATGGGACATCTGGGACGTCTGGGACGTTAACGACATATGGGACATCTGAGACGTCTGCGACGTTACTGACATATGGGGAATTTAGGACGCCTGGGACATTAGGGACATATGGGACATATGGGACATCTGGGACGCCTGGGACATTAAGGAGATATAAGACATTTGGGACATCCGGGACGTCTGGAACGTTAGGGACATATGGGACATCTGGGACGTCTGGGACGTTAAGGACATATGGGACATCTAGGACGTCTGGGACGTTAAGGACATATGGGACATCTGGGACGTCTGGGACGTTAGGGACATATGGGACATCTGGGACGTCTGAGACGTTAGGGACATACGGGACAGCTGAGACGTCTGGGACGTTAAGGATATATGGGACATTTAGGACGTCTGGGACGTCTGGGACGTTAAGGACATATGGGACATTTAGGACGCCTGGAACATTAGGGACTTATGGGACATATGCGACATCTGCGACGTCTGGGACATTAAGGACATATAGAACATATGGGACATCTGGGACGTCTGGGACGTCTGGGACGTTAAAGACATATGGGACATCTAGGACGTCTGGAACGTCTGGGACGTTAAGGACATATGGGACATTTAGGACGCCTGGGACATTAGGGACATATGGGACATATGGGACATCTGGGACGCCTGGGACATTAGGGACATATATGACATATGGGACATCTGGGACGTCTGGGACGTCTGGGACGTTAGGGACATATAGGACATCTAAGACGTCTGGGACGTTAAAGACATATGGGACATCTAGGACGTCAGGAACGTCTGGGACGTTAAGGACATGTGGGACATCTAGGACGTCTGGGACGTCTGGGACGTTAAGGACATATGGGACATTTAGGACGCCTGGGACATTAGGGACATATGGGACATCTGGGACGCCTGGGACATTAGGGACATATATGACATATGGGACATCTGGGACGTCTGGGACGTCTGGGATGTTAGGGACGTATTGGATATCTAAGACGTCTGGGACGTTAAAGACATATGGGACATCTAGGACGTCAGGGACGTCTGGGACGTTAAGGACATATGGGACATCTAGAACGTCTGGGACGTCTGGGACGTTAAGGACATATGGGACATTTAGGACGCCTAGGACATTAGGGACATATGGGACGTCTGGGACGTCTGGGACGTTAGGGACATATAGGACATCTAGGACGTCTGGAACGTTAAAGACATATGGGACATCTAGGACGTGTGGGACGTCTGGGACGTTAAGGACATACGGGACAGCTGTTACGTCTGCGACGTTAGGGACATATGGGACATTTAGGACGTCTGGGACGTTAGGGACATTGGGAACATCTAGGACGCCTGGGACGTTAAGGACATATGGGACATCTGAGACGTCTGGGACGTTAAGGACATATGGGACATCTAGGACGTCTGGTACGTCTGGGACGTTAAGGACATATGGGACATTTAGGACGCCTGGAACATTAGGGACATATGGGACATATGGGACATCTGGGACGCCTGGGACATTAGGGACATATGGGCCATATGGGACATCTGGGACGGCTGGGACGTTAGGGACATATGGGACATCTGGGACGTTTGGGACGTTAAGGACATATGGGACATCTAGGACGTCTGGGACGTCTAGGACGTTAAAGACATATGGGACATTTAGGACGTCTAGAACATTAGGGACATATGGGACATATTGGACATCTGTGACGTCTGGGACGTTAAGGACATATGGGACATCTAGGACGTCTGGGACGTCTGGGACGTTAAGGACATATGGGACATTTAGGACGCCTGGGACATTAGGGACATATGGGACAAATGGGACATCTGGGACGCCTGGGACATTAGGGACATATGGGACATCTGGGACGTTTGGGACGTTAGGGACATATAGGACATCTGGGACGTCTGAGACGTTAAGGACATATGGGACATGTAGGTCGTCTGGGACGTCTGGGACGTTAGGGACATACGGAACAGTTGGGACGTCTGGGACGTTAGGAACATATGGGACATTTAGAACGTCTGGGACGTTAGGGACATATAGAACATCTAGGACGCCTGGGACATTAGGGACATATAGGACATATGGGACATCTGGCACGTCTGGGACGTTAGGGAAATATGGGACATTTGCTACGTCTGGGACGTTAAGGACATATGGGACATCTAGAACGTCTGGGACGTTAAGGACATATGGGACATTCAGGACGCCTGGGACATTAGGGACATATGGGACATCTGGGACGCCTGGGACATTAGGGACATATATGACATATGGGACATCTGGGACGTCTGGGACGTCTGGGACGTTAAGGACATGTGGGACATCTAGGACGTTTGGGACGTCTGGGACGTTAAAGACATATGGGACATTTAGGACGCCTGGGACATTAGGGACATATGGGACATCTGGGACGCCTGAGACATTAGGGACATATATGACATATGGGACGTCTGGGACGTTAGGGACATTGGGAACATCTAGGACGCCTGGGACGTTAAGGACATATGGGACATCTGAGACGTCTGGGACGTTACGGACATATGGGACATCTAGGACGTCTGGTACGTCTGGGACGTTAAGGACATATGGGACATTTAGGACGCCTGGAACATTAGGGACATATGGGTCATCTGGGACGCCTGGGACATTAGGGACATATATGACATATGGGACATCTGGGACGTCTGGGACGTCTGGGACGTTAGGGACGTATAGGACATCTAAGACGTCTGGGACGTTAAAGACATATGGGACATCTAGGACGTCAGGGACGTCTGGGACGTTAAGGACATATGGAACATCTAGGACGTCTGGGACGTCTGGGACGTTAAGGACATATGGGACATTTAGGACGCCTGGGACATTAGGGACATATGGGACGTCTGGGACGTCTGGGACGTTAGGGACATATAGGACATCTAGGACGTCTGGAACTTTACAGACATATGGGACATCTAGGACGTCTGGGACGTCTGGGACGTTAAGGACATACGGGACAGCTGTTACGTCTGCGACGTTAGGGACATATGGGACATTTAGGACGTCTGGGACGTTAGGGACATTGGGAACATCTAGGACGCCTGGGACGTTAAGGACATATGGGACGTCTAGGACGTTAAGGACATATGGGACATTTAGGACGTCTGAAACATTAGGGACATATGGAACATATGGGACATCTGGGACGCCTGGGACATTAGGGACATATGGGCCATATGGTACATCTGGGACGTCTGGGACGTTATTGACATATGCTACATCTGGGACGTTTGGGACGTTAAGGACATATGGGACATCTAGGACGTCTGGGACGTCTGGGACGTTAAGGATATATGGGACATTTAGGAAGCCTGGGACATTAGGGACATATGGGACATATGGGACATCTGTGACGTCTGGGACGTTAAGGACATATGGGACATCTAGGACGTCTGGGACGTCTGGGACGTTAAGGACATATGGGACATTTAGGACGCCTGGGACGTTAGGGACATATGGGACAAATGGGACATCTGGGACGCCTGGGACATTAGGGACATATGGGACATCTGGGACGTCTGGGACGTTAGGGACATATGGGACATCTGGGACGTCCGAGACGTTAAGGACATATGGGACATGTAGGTCGTCTGGGACGTCTGGGACGTTAGGGACATACGGAACAGTTGGGACGTCTGGGACGTTAGGAACATATAGAACATCTAGGACGCCTGGGACATTAGGGACATATGGGACATATGGGACATCTGCGACGTCTGGGACGTTAGGGAGATATGGGACATTTGCTACGTCTGGGACGTTAAGGACATATGGGACATCTAGAACGTCTGGTACGTCTGGAAAGTTAAGGACATATGGGACATTTAGGACGCCTGGGTCATTAGGGACATATGGAACATATGGGACATCTGGGACGCCTGGGACATTAGGGACATATGGGACATATGGGACATCTGGGACATCTGGGACGTCTAGAACGTTAGGGACATATAGGACATCTAGGACGTCTAGGACGTTAGAGACATATGGGACATCTAGGACGTCTGGGACGTTAGGGACATATGGGACATCTAGGACGCCTGGGACGTCTGGGACGTTAGGGACATGCGGGACAGCTGGGACGTCTGGAAAGTTAGAAACATATGGGACATTTAAGACGTCTTGCACGTTAGGGACATATGGAATATCTAGGACGCCTGGGACATTAGGGACATATGGGACATACGGGACATATGGGACATCTGGCACGTCTGGGACGTTGGGGACATATGGGACATCTGGGACGTCTGGGACGTTAACGAAATATGGGACATCTGGGACGTCTGCGACGTTACTGACATATGGGGAATTTAGGACGCCTGAGACATTAGGGACATATGGGACATATGGAACACATCTGGGACGCCTGGGACATTAGGGAGATATAAGACATTTGGGACATCCGGGACGTCTGAAACGTTAGGGACATATGGGACATCTGGGACGTCTGGGACGTTAAGGACATATGGGACATCTAGGACGTCTGGGACGTTAAGGACATATGGGACATCTGGGACGTCTGGGACGTTAGGGACATATGGGACATCTGGGACGTCTGAGACGTTAGGGACATACGGGACAGCTGAGACGTCTGGGACGTTAAGGATATATGGGACATTTAGGACGTCTGGGACGTCTGGGACGTTAAGGACATATGGGACATTTAGGACGCTTGGAACATTAGGGACTTATGGGACATATGCGACATCTGCGACGTCTGGGACATTAAGGACATATAGAACATATTTGACATCTGGGACGTCTGGGACGTCTGGGACGTTAAAGACATATGGGACATCTAGGACGTCTGGAACGTCTGGGACGTTAAGGACATATGGGACATTTAGGACGCCTGGGACATTAGGGACATATGGGAAATATGGGACATCTGGGAGGCCTGGGACATTAGGGACATATATGACATATAGGACATCTGGGACGTCTGGGACGTCTGGGACGTTAGGGACATATAGGACATCTAAGACGTCTGGGACGTTAAAGACATATGGGACATCTAGGACGTCAGGAACGTCTGGGACGTTAAGGACATGTGGGACATCTAGGACGTCTGGGACGTCTGGGACGTTAAGGACATATGGGACATTTAGGACGCCTGGGACATTAGGGACATATGGGACATCTGGGACGCCTGGGACATTAGGGACATATATGACATATGGGACATCTGGGACGTCTGGGACGTCTTGGATGTTAGGGACGTATAGGATATCTAAGACGTCTGGGACGTTAAAGACATATGGGACATCTAGGACGTCAGGGACGTCTGGGACGTTAAGGACATATGGGACATCTAGAACGTCTGGGACGTCTGGGACGTTAAGGACATATGGGACATTTAGGACGCCTAGGACATTAGGGACATATGGGACGTCTGGGACGTCTGGGACGTTAGGGACATATAGGACATCTAGGACGTCTGGAACGTTAAAGACATATGGGACATCTAGGACGTGTGGGACGTCTGGGACGTTAAGGACATACGGGACAGCTGTTACGTCTGCGACGTTAGGGACATATGGGACATTTAGGACGTCTGGGACGTTAGGGACATTGGGAACATCTAGGACGCCTGGGACGTTAAGGACATATGGGACATCTGAGACGTCTGGGACGTTAAGGACATATGGGACACCTAGGACGTCTGGTACGTCTGGGACGTTAAGGACATATGGGACATTTAGGACGCCTGGAACATTAGTGACATATGGGACATATGGGACATCTGGGACGCCTGGGACATTAGGGACATATGGGCCATATGGGACATCTGGGACGGCTGGGACGTTAGGGACATATGGGACATCTGGGACGTTTGGGACGTTAAGGACAAATGGGACATCTAGGACGTCTGGGACGTCTAGGACGTTAAAGACATATGGGACATTTAGGACGTCTAGAACATTAGGGACATATGGGACATATTGGACATCTGTGACGTCTGGGACGTTAAGGACATATGGGACATCTAGGACGTCTGGGACGTCTGGGACGTTAAGGACATATGGGACATTTAGGACGCCTGAGACATTAGGGACATATGGGACAAATGGGACATCTGGGACGCCTGGGACATTAGGGACATATGGGACATCTGGGACGTCTGGGACGTTAGGGACATATGGGACATCTGGGACGTCTGAGACGTTAAGGACATATGGGACATGTAGGTCGTCTGGGACGTCTGGGACGTTAGGGACATACGGAACAGTTGGGACGTCTGGGACGTTAGGGAAATATGGGACATTTGCTACGTCTGGGACGTTAAGGACATATGGGACATCTAGAACGTCTGGGACGTCTGGGACGTTAAGGACATATGGGACATTCAGGACGCCTGGGACATTAGGGACATATGGGACATCTGGGACGCCTGGGACATTAGGGACATATATGACATATGGGACATCTGGGACGTCTGGGACGTCTGGGACGTTAAGGACATGTGGGACATCTAGGACGTTTGGGACGTCTTGGACGTTAAAGACATATGGGACATTTAGGACGCCTGGGACATTAGGGACATATGGGACATCTGGGACGCCTGGGACATTAGGGACATATATGACATATGGGACGTCTGGGACGTTAGGGACATTGGGAACATCTAGGACGCCTGGGACGTTAAGGACATATGGGACATCTGAGACGTCTGGGACGTTAAGGACATATGGGACATCTAGGACGTCTGGTACGTCTGGGACGTTAAGGACATATGGGACATTTAGGACGCCTGGAACATTAGGGACATATGGGACATCTGGGACGCCTGGGACATTAGGGACATATATGACATATGGGACATCTGGGACGTCTGGGACATCTGGGACGTCTGGGACGTCTGGGACGTTAGGGACGTATAGGACATCTAAGACGTCTGGGACGTTAAAGACATATGGGACATCTAGGACGTCAGGGACCTCTGGGACGTTAAGGACATATGGAACATCTAGGACGTCTGGGACGTCTGGGACGTTAAGGACATATGGGACATTTAGGACGCCTGGGACATTAGGGACATATGGGACGTCTGCGACGTCTGGGACGTTAGGGACATATAGGACATCTAGGACGTCTGGAACGTTACAGACATATGGGACATCTAGGACGTCTGGGACGTCTGGGACGTTAAGGACATACGGGACAGCTGTTACGTCTGCGACGTTAGGGACATATGGGACATTTAGGACGCCTGGGACGTTAAGGACATATGGGACGTCTAGGACGTTAAGGATATATGGGACATTTAGGACGTCTGAAACATTAGGGACATATGGAACATATGGGACATCTGGGACGCCTGGGACATTAGGGACATATGGGCCATATGGTACATCTGGGACGTCTGGGACGTTATTGACATATGCTACATCTGGGACGTTTGGGACGTTAAGGACATATGGGACATCTAGGACGTCTGGAACGTCTGGGACGTTAAGGATATATGGGACATTTAGGAAGCCTGGGACATTAGGGACATATGGGACATATGGGACATCTGTGACGTCTGTAACGTTAAGGACATATGGGACATCTAGGACGTCTGGGACGTCTGGGACGTTAAGGACATATGGGACATTTAGGACGCCTGGGACATTAGGGACATATGGGACAAATGGGACATCTGGGACGCCTGGGACATTAGGGACATATGGGACATCTGGGACGTCTGGGACGTTAGGGACATATGGGACATCTGGGACGTCTGAGACGTTAAGGACATATGGAACATGTAGGTCGTCTGGGACGTCTGGGACGTTAGGGACATACGGAACAGTTGGGACGTCTGGGACGTTAGGAACATATGGGACATTTAGAACGTCTGGGACGTTAGGGACATATAGAACATCTAGGACGCCTGGGACATTAGGGACATATGGGACATATGGGACATCTGGGACGTCTGGGACGTTAGGGAGATATGGGACATTTGCTACGTCTGGGACGTTAAGGACATATGGGACATCTAGAACGTCTGGTACGTCTGGAAAGTTAAGGACATATGGGACATTTAGGACGCCTGGGTCATTAGGGACATATGGAACATATGGGACATCTGGGACGCCTGGGACATTAGGGACATATGGGACATATGGGACATCTGGGACATCTGGGACGTCTAGAACGTTAGGGACATATAGGACATTTAGGACGTCTAGGACGTTAGAGACATATGGGACATCTAGGACGTCTGGGACGTTAGGGACATACGGGACAGCTGGGACGTCCGGGACGTTAGGAACATATGGGACATTTAGGACGTCTTGGACGTTAGGGACATATGAAACATCTAGGACGCCTGGGACATTAGGGACACATAGGACATATGGGACATCTGGGACGTCTGGGACGTTGGGGTCATATGAGACATCTGGGACGTCTGGGACGTTAAGGACATATGGGACATCTAGGACGTCTGGGACGTCTGGGACGTTAAAAACATATGGAACATTTAGGACGCCTGGGACATTAGGGACATATGGGACATATGGGACATCTGGGACGTCTGGGACGTTAGGGACATATGGGACATCTGGGACGTCTGGGACGTTAAGGACATATGGGACATCTAGGACGTCTGGGACGTCTGGGACGTTAAAAACATGTGGGACATTTAGGACGCCTGGGACATTAGGGACATATGGGGCATATGGGACATCTGGGACGTCTGGGACGTTAGGGACATATGGGACATCTAGGACGTCTGGGACGTCTGGGACGTTAAAAACATATGGGACATTTAGGACGCCTGGGACATTAGGGA
This sequence comes from Agriotes lineatus, assembly GCA_940337035.1. Lineage (NCBI taxonomy): Eukaryota > Metazoa > Arthropoda > Insecta > Coleoptera > Elateridae > Agriotes > Agriotes lineatus. The sequence continues at coordinate 18,593 of CALNHX010004547.1, read as the reverse complement.
CATATGGGACATCTGGGACGTCTGGGACGTTAAGGACATATGGGACATCTAGGACGTCTGGGACGTCTGGGACGTTAAAAACATATAGAACATTTAGGACGCCTGGGACATTAGGGACATATGGGACATATGGGACATCTGGGACGTCTGGGACGTTAGGGACATATGGGACATCTGGGACGTCTGGGACGTTAAGGACATATGGGACATCTAGGACGTCTGGGACGTCTGGGACGTTAAAAACATATGGGACATTTAGGACGCCTGGGACGTTAGGGACATATGGGACATCTGGGACGTCTGGGACCTTAAGGACATATGAGACATCTGGGACGTCTGGGACGTTAAGGACATATGGGACATTTAGGACGCCTGAGACATTAGGGACATATGGGGCATATGGGACATCTGGGACGTCTGGGACGTTAGGGACATATGGGACATCTAGGACGTCTGGGACGTCTGGGACGTTAAAAACATATGGGACATTTAGGACGCCTGGGACATTAGGGACATATGGGACATATGGGACATCTAGGACGTCTGGGACTTTAGAGACATATAGGACATCTGGGACGTCTGGGACGTTAAGGACATATGGGACATCTAGGACGTCTGGGACGTCTGGGCCGCTAGGGGCATATAGGACATCTAGGACGTCTGGTACTTTAGGGACATATGGGACATCTAGGACGTCTAGGACGTCTGGACGTTAGGAACATACGGGACAGCTGGGACGTCTGGGACGTTAGGGACATATGGGACATTCAGGACGTCTGGGACGTTAGGGACATATGGAACATCTAGGACGCCTGAGACATATGGGACATCTGGGACGTCTGGGACGTTAGGGAGATATGGGACATTTGCTACGTCTGGGACATTAAGGACATATGGGACATCTAGAACGTCTGGTACGTCTGGAAAGTTAAGGACATATGGGACATTTAGGACGCCTGGGTCATTAGGGACATATGGAACATATGGGACATCTGGGACGCCTGGGACATTAGGGACATATGGGGCATATGGGACATCTGGGACATCTGGGACGTCTAGAACGTTAGGGACATATAGGACATCTAGGACGTCTAGGACGTTAGAGACATATGGGACATCTAGGACGTCTGGGACGTTAGGGACATACGGCACAGCTGGGACGTCTGGGACGTTAGGGACATATGGGACATTTAGGACGTCTTGGACGTTAGGGACATATGAAACATCTAGGACGCCTGGGACATTAGGGACACATAGGACATATGGGACATCTGGGACGTTGGGGTCATATGAGACATCTGGGACGTCTGGGATGTTAAGGACATATGGAACATCTAGGACGTCTGGGACGTCTGGGACGTTAAAAACATATGGAACATTTAGGACGCCTGGGACATTAGGGACATATGGGACATATGGGACATCTGGGACGTCTGGGACGTTAGGGACATATGGGACATCTGGGACGTCTGGGCCGTTAAGGACATATGGGACATCTAGGACGTCTGGGACGTCTGGGACGTTAAAAACATATGGGACATTTAGGACGCCTGGGACATTAGGGACATATGGGGCATATGGGACATCTGGGACGTCTGGGACGTTAGGGACATATGGGACATCTAGGACGTCTGGGACCTTAAGGACATATGAGACATCTAGGACGTCTGGGACGTTAAGGACATATGGGACATCTAGGACGTCTGGGACTTTAGAGACATATAGGACATCTGGGACGTCTGGGACGTTAAGGACATATGGGACATCTAGGACGTCTGGGACGTCTGGGCCGCTAGGGGCATATACGACATCTAGGACGTCTGGTACTTTAGGGACATATGGGACATCTAGGACGTCTAGGACGTCTGGACGTTAGGAACATACGGGACAGCTGGGACGTCTGGGACGTTAGGGACATATGGGACATTCAGGACGTCTGGGACGTTAGGGACATATGGAACATCTAAGACGCCTGGGACATTAAAGACATATGGGACATCTGGAACGTCTAGGACGTTAAGGACATATGGGACATCTAGGACGTCTGGGACGTCTAGGACGTTAAGGACATATGGGACATTTGGGACGCCTGGGACATTAGGGACATATGGGACACATGGGACATCTGGTACGCCTGGGACCTTAGGGACATATGGGACATATGGGACATCAGTTACGTCTGGGACGTTAGAGACATATGGGATATCTGGTACGTCTGGGACGTTAAGGACATATGGGACATCTAGGACGTTTGGGATGTTAGGGACATATTTAACATCTTGGACGTCTGAGACGTTAGGGACATATGGGACATTTAGGACGTCTTGGACGTTAGGGACATATGCAACATCTAGGACGCCTGGGACATTAGGGACATATGAGACATATGGAACATCTGGGACGTCTGGGACGTTAGTTACATATAGGACATCTAGGACGTCTGGGACGTTAGGGACATATGGGACATCTAGGACGTCTGGGACGTCTGGGACGTTAGGGACATGCGGGACAGCTGGGACGTCTGGGAAGTTAGAAACATATGGGACATTTAGGACGTCTTGCACGTTAGGGACATATGGAATATCTAGGACGCCTGGGACATTAGGGACTAATGGGACATATGGGACATCTGGCACGTCTGGGACGTTGGGGACATATGGGACATCTGGGACGTCTGAGACGTTAACGACATATGGGACATCTGGGACGTCTGTGACGTTAGGGACATATGGGGCATTTACGACGCCTGGGACATTAGGGACATATGGGACATCTGGGACGCCTGGGACATTAGGGAGATATAAAACATTTGGGACATCTGGGACGTCTGGAACGTTAGGGACATATGGGACATCTGGGACGTCTGGGACGTTAAGGACATATGGGACATCTAGGACGTCTGGGACGTTAAGGACATATGGGACATCTGGGACGTCTGGGACGTTAGGGACATATGGGACATCTGGGACGTCTGAGACGTTAGGGACATACGGGACAGCTGAGACGTCTGGGACGTTAGGGATATATGGGACATTTAGGACGTCTGGGACGTCTGGGACGTTAAGGGCATATGGGAGATTTAGGACGCCTGGGACATTAGGAACTTGTGGGACATATGCGACATCTGCGACGTCTGGGACATTAAGGACATATAGAACATATGGGACATCTGGGACATCTGGGACGTCTAGTACGTTAAAGACATATGGGACATCTAGGACGTCAGGGACGTCTGGGACGTTAAGGACATATGGGACATCTAGGACGTCAGGAACGTCTGGGACGTTAAGGACATGTGGGACATCTAGGACGTCTGGGACGTCTGGGACGTTAAGGACATATGGGACATTTAGGACGCCTGGGGCATTAGGGACATATGGAACATCTAGGATGCCTGGGACATTAGGGACACATATGACATATGGGACATCTGGGACGTCTGGGACGTCTGGGACGTTAGGGACGTATAGGACATCTAAGACGTCTGGGACGTTAAAGACATATGGGACATCTAGGACGTCAGGGACGTCTGGGACGTTAAGGACATATGGGACATCTAGGACGTCTGGGACGTCTGGGACGTTAAGGACATATGGGACATTTAGGATGCCTGGGACATTAGGGGACATATGGGACGTCTGGGACGTCTGGGACGGTAGGGACATATAGGACATCTAGGACGTCTGGAACGTTAAAGACATATGGGACATCTAGGACGTCTGGGACGTCTGGGACGTTAAGGACATACGGGACAGCTGTTACGTCTGCGACGTTAGGGACATACGGGACATTTAGGACGTCTGGGACGTTAGGAACATTGGGAACATCTAGGACGCCTGGGACGTTAAGGACATATGGGACATCTGAGACGTCTGGGACGTTAAGGACATATGGGACATTTAGGACGCCTGGAACATTAGGGACGTATGGGACATATGGGACATCTGGGACGCCTGGGACGTTAAGGACATATGGGACATCTGAGACGTCTGGGACGTTAAGGACATATGGGACATTTAGGACGCCTGGAACATTAGGGACATATGGGACATATGGGACATCTGGGACGTCTGGGACGTTAGGGACATATGGGACGTCTGGGACGTTTGGGACGTTAAGGACATATGGGACATCTAGGACGTCTGGGACGTCTGGGACGTTATGGATATATGGGACATTTAGGACGCCTGGTACATTAGGGACATATGGGACATATGGGAAATCTGTGACGTCTGGGACGTTAAGGACATATGGGACATCTAGGACGTCTGGGACGTTTAAGACGTTAAGGACATATGGGACATTTAGGACGCCTGGGACATTAGGGACATATGGGACAAATGGGACATCTGGGACGTCTGGGACGTTAGGGACATATGGGACATCTGGGACATCTGGGACGTCTGGGACGTTAGGGACATATGGGACATCTGGGACGTCTGAGACGTTAAGGACATACGGGACATGTAGGTCGTCTGGGACGTTTGGGACGTTAGGGACATACGGGACAGTTGGGACGTCTGGGACGTTAGGAACGTATGGGACATTTAGAACATCTGGGACGTTAGGGACATATAGAACATCTAGGACGCCTGGGACATTAGGGACATATGGGACATATGGGACATCTGGGACGTCTGGGACGTTAGGGAAATATGGGACATTTGGGACGTTTGGGACGTTAAGAACATATGGGACATCTAGAGCGTCTGGTACGTCTGGAAAGTTAAGGACATATGGGACATTTAGGACGCCTGGGTCATTAGGGACATATGGAACATATGGGACATCTGGGACGCCTGGTACATTAGGAACATATGGGACATATGGGACAACTGGGACGTCTGGGACGTCTGGGACGTTAGGGACATACGGGACAGCTGGGACGTCTGGGACGTTAGGGACATATGGGACATTTAGGACGTCTTGGATGTTAGGGACATATGAAACGTCTAGGACGCCTGGGACATTAGGGACATATAGGACATATGGGACATCTGGGACGTCTGGGGCGTTAGGGTCATATGAGACATCTGGGACGTCTGGGACGTTAAGGACATATGGGACATGTAAGACGTCTGGGACGTCTGGGACTTTAAAAACATATGGGACATTTAGGACGCCTGGGACATTAGGGACATATGGGACATATGGGACATCTGGTACGTCTGGGACGTTAGGGACATATGGGACATCTGGGACGTCTGGGACGTTAAGGACATATGGGTCATCTAGGACGTCTGGGACGTCTAGGACCTTAAGGACATATGAGACATCTGGGACGTCTGGGACGTTAAGGACATATGGGACATCTAGGACGTCTGGGACTTTAGAGACATATAAGACATCTGGGACGTCTGGGACGTTAAGGACATATGGGACATCTAGGAGGTCTGGGACGTCTGGGCCGCTAGGGACATATAGGACATCTAGGACGTCTGGGACGTTAGGGACATATGGGACATCTAGGACGTCTAGGACGTCTGGGACGTTAGGAACATACGGGACAGCTAGGACGTCTGGGACGTTAGGGACATATGGGACATTTAGGACGTCTGGGACGCTAGGGACATATGGAACATCTAAGACGCCTGGGACATTAGGAACATATGGGACACCTGGGACGTCTGGGACGTCTAGGACGTTAAGGACATATAGGACATTTGGGACGCCTGGGACATTAGGGATATATGTGACATATGGGACATCTGAGACGCCTGGGACATTAGGGATATATGTGACATATGGGACATCTGGGACGCCTGGGACATTAGGGACATATGGGACATATGGGACATCTGCGACGTCTGGGACGTTAAGGACATATGGGATATTTAGGACGCCTGGGACATTAGGGACATATGGGATATCTGGGACGTCTGGGACGTTAAGGACATATGGGACATCTAGGAAGTCTGGGACGTTAAGGACATATGGGACATCTAGGACGTCTGGGACGTCTACGACGTTAAGGACATCTAGGACATTTGGGACGCCTGGGACATTGAGGATATATGTGACATATGGGACATCTGGGACGCCTGGGACATTAGGGACATATGGGACATATGGGACATCTGGGACGTCTGGGACGTCTGGGACGTTAAGGACATATGGGACATTTAGGACGCCTGAGACATTAGGGACATATGGGACAAATGGGACATCTGGGACGCCTGGGACATTAGGGACATATGGGACATCTGGGACGTCTGGGACGTTAGGGACATATGGGACATCTGGGACGTCTGAGACGTTAAGGACATATGGGACATGTAGGTCGTCTGGGACGTCTGGGACGTTAGGGACATACGGAACAGTTGGGACGTCTGGGACGTTAGGGAAATATGGGACATTTGCTACGTCTGGGACGTTAAGGACATATGGGACATCTAGAACGTCTGGGACGTCTGGGACGTTAAGGACATATGGGACATTCAGGACGCCTGGGACATTAGGGACATATGGGACATCTGGGACGCCTGGGACATTAGGGACATATATGACATAAGGGACATCTGGGACGTCTGGGACGTCTGGGACGTTAAGGACATGTGGGACATCTAGGACGTTTGGGACGTCTTGGACGTTAAAGACATATGGGACATTTAGGACGCCTGGGACATTAGGGACATATGGGACATCTGGGACGCCTGGGACATTAGGGACATATATGACATATGGGACGTCTGGGACGTTAGGGACATTGGGAACATCTAGGACGCCTGGGACGTTAAGGACATATGGGACATCTGAGACGTCTGGGACGTTAAGGACATATGGGACATCTAGGACGTCTGGTACGTCTGGGACGTTAAGGACATATGGGACATTTAGGACGCCTGGAACATTAGGGACATATGGGACATCTGGGACGCCTGGGACATTAGGGACATATATGACATATGGGACATCTGGGACGTCTGGGACATCTGGGACGTCTGGGACGTCTGGGACGTTAGGGACGTATAGGACAACTAAGACGTCTGGGACGTTAAAGACATATGGGACATCTAGGACGTCAGGGACCTCTGGGACGTTAAGGACATATGGAACATCTAGGACGTCTGGGACGTCTGGGACGTTAAGGACATATGGGACATTTAGGACGCCTGGGACATTAGGGACATATGGGACGTCTGGGACGTCTGGGACGTTAGGGACATATAGGACATCTAGGACGTCTGGAACGTTACAGACATATGGGACATCTAGGACGTCTGGGACGTCTGGGACGTTAAGGACATACGGGACAGCTGTTACGTCTGCGACGTTAGGGACATATGGGACATTTAGGACGTCTGGGACGTTAGGGACATTGGGAACATCTAGGACGCCTGGGACGTTAAGGACATATGGGACGTCTAGGACGTTAAGGACATATGGGACATTTAGGACGTCTGAAACATTAGGGACATATGGAACATATGGGACATCTGGGACGCCTGGGACATTAGGGACATATGGGCCATATGGTACATCTGGGACGTCTGGGACGTTATTGACATATGCTACATCTGGGACGTTTGGGACGTTAAGGACATATGGGACATCTAGGACGTCTGGGACGTCTGGGACGTTAAGGATATATGGGACATTTAGGAAGCCTGGGACATTAGGGACATATGGGACATATGGGACATCTGTGACGTCTGTAACGTTAAGGACATATGGGACATCTAGGACGTCTGGGACGTCTGGGACGTTAAGGACATATGGGACATTTAGGACGCCTGGGACATTAGGGACATATGGGACAAATGGGACATCTGGGACGCCTGGGACATTAGGGACATATGGGACATCTGGGACGTCTGGGACGTTAGGGACATATGGGACATCTGGGACGTCTGAGACGTTAAGGACATATGGAACATGTAGGTCGTCTGGGACGTCTGGGACGTTAGGGACATACGGAACAGTTGGGACGTCTGGGACGTTAGGAACATATGGGACATTTAGAACGTCTGGGACGTTAGGGACATATAGAACATCTAGGACGCCTGGGACATTAGGGACATATGGGACATATGGGACATCTGGGACGTCTGGGACGTTAGGGAGATATGGGACATTTGCTACGTCTGGGACGTTAAGGACATATGGGACATCTAGAACGTCTGGTACGTCTGGAAAGTTAAGGACATATGGGACATTTAGGACGCCTGGGTCATTAGGGACATATGGAACATATGGGACATCTGGGACGCCTGGGACATTAGGGACATATGGGACATATGGGACATCTGGGACATCTGGGACGTCTAGAACGTTAGGGACATATAGGACATTTAGGACGTCTAGGACGTTAGAGACATATGGGACATCTAGGACGTCTGGGACGTTAGGGACATACGGGACAGCTGGGACGTCTGGGACTTTAGAGACATATAAGACATCTGGGACGTCTGGGACGTTAAGGACATATGGGACATCTAGGAGGTCTGGGACGTCTGGGCCGCTAGGGACATATAGGACATCTAGGACGTCTGGGACGTTAGGGACATATGGGACATCTAGGACGTCTAGGACGTCTGGGACGTTAGGAACATACGGGACAGCTAGGACGTCTGGGACGTTAGGGACATATGGGACATTTAGGACGTCTGGGACGCTAGGGACATATGGAACATCTAAGACGCCTGGGACATTAGGAACATATGGGACACCTGGGACGTCTGGGACGTCTAGGACGTTAAGGACATATAGGACATTTGGGACGCCTGGGACATTAGGGATATATGTGACATATGGGACATCTGAGACGCCTGGGACATTAGGGATATATGTGACATATGGGACATCTGGGACGCCTGGGACATTAGGGACATATCTGACATATGGGACATCTGCGACGTCTGGGACGTTAAGGACATATGGGATATTTAGGACGCCTGGGACATTAGGGACATATGGGATATCTGGGACGTCTGGGACGTTAAGGACATATGGGACATCTAGGAAGTCTGGGACGTTAAGGACATATGGGACATCTAGGACGTCTGGGACGTCTACGACGTTAAGGACATCTAGGACATTTGGGACGCCTGGGACATTGAGGATATATGTGACATATGGGACATCTGGGACGCCTGGGACATTAGGGACATATGGGACATATGGGACATCTGGGACGTCTGGGACGTCTGGGACGTTAAGGACATATGGGACATTTAGGACGCCTGAGACATTAGGGACATATGGGACAAATGGGACATCTGGGACGCCTGGGACATTAGGGACATATGGGACATCTGGGACGTCTGGGACGTTAGGGACATATGGGACATCTGGGACGTCTGAGACGTTAAGGACATATGGGACATGTAGGTCGTCTGGGACGTCTGGGACGTTAGGGACATACGGAACAGTTGGGACGTCTGGGACGTTAGGGAAATATGGGACATTTGCTACGTCTGGGACGTTAAGGACATATGGGACATCTAGAACGTCTGGGACGTCTGGGACGTTAAGGACATATGGGACATTCAGGACGCCTGGGACATTAGGGACATATGGGACATCTGGGACGCCTGGGACATTAGGGACATATATGACATATGGGACATCTGGGACGTCTGGGACGTCTGGGACGTTAAGGACATGTGGGACATCTAGGACGTTTGGGACGTCTTGGACGTTAAAGACATATGGGACATTTAGGACGCCTGGGACATTAGGGACATATGGGACATCTGGGACGCCTGGGACATTAGGGACATATATGACATATGGGACGTCTGGGACGTTAGGGACATTGGGAACATCTAGGACGCCTGGGACGTTAAGGACATATGGGACATCTGAGACGTCTGGGACGTTAAGGACATATGGGACATCTAGGACGTCTGGTACGTCTGGGACGTTAAGGACATATGGGACATTTAGGACGCCTGGAACATTAGGGACATATGGGACATCTGGGACGCCTGGGACATTAGGGACATATATGACATATGGGACATCTGGGACGTCTGGGACATCTGGGACGTCTGGGACGTCTGGGACGTTAGGGACGTATAGGACATCTAAGACGTCTGGGACGTTAAAGACATATGGGACATCTAGGACGTCAGGGACCTCTGGGACGTTAAGGACATATGGAACATCTAGGACGTCTGGGACGTCTGGGACGTTAAGGACATATGGGACATTTAGGACGCCTGGGACATTAGGGACATATGGGACGTCTGGGACGTCTGGGACGTTAGGGACATATAGGACATCTAGGACGTCTGGAACGTTACAGACATATGGGACATCTAGGACGTCTGGGACGTCTGGGACGTTAAGGACATACGGGACAGCTGTTACGTCTGCGACGTTAGGGACATATGGGACATTTAGGACGTCTGGGACGTTAGGGACATTGGGAACATCTAGGACGCCTGGGACGTTAAGGACATATGGGACGTCTAGGACGTTAAGGACATATGGGACATTTAGGACGTCTGAAACATTAGGGACATATGGAACATATGGGACATCTGGGACGCCTGGGACATTAGGGACATATGGGCCATATGGTACATCTGGGACGTCTGGGACGTTATTGACATATGCTACATCTGGGACGTTTGGGACGTTAAGGACATATGGGACATCTAGGACGTCTGGGACGTCTGGGACGTTAAGGATATATGGGACATTTAGGAAGCCTGGGACATTAGGGACATATGGGACATATGGGACATCTGTGACGTCTGTAACGTTAAGGACATATGGGACATCTAGGACGTCTGGGACGTCTGGGACGTTAAGGACATATGGGACATTTAGGACGCCTGGGACATTAGGGACATATGGGACAAATGGGACATCTGGGACGCCTGGGACATTAGGGACATATGGGACATCTGGGACGTCTGGGACGTTAGGGACATATGGGACATCTGGGACGTCTGAGACGTTAAGGACATATGGAACATGTAGGTCGTCTGGGACGTCTGGGACGTTAGGGACATACGGAACAGTTGGGACGTCTGGGACGTTAGGAACATATGGGACATTTAGAACGTCTGGGACGTTAGGGACATATAGAACATCTAGGACGCCTGGGACATTAGGGACATATGGGACATATGGGACATCTGGGACGTCTGGGACGTTAGGGAGATATGGGACATTTGCTACGTCTGGGACGTTAAGGACATATGGGACATCTAGAACGTCTGGTACGTCTGGAAAGTTAAGGACATATGGGACATTTAGGACGCCTGGGTCATTAGGGACATATGGAACATATGGGACATCTGGGACGCCTGGGACATTAGGGACATATGGGACATATGGGACATCTGGGACATCTGGGACGTCTAGAACGTTAGGGACATATAGGACATTTAGGACGTCTAGGACGTTAGAGACATATGGGACATCTAGGACGTCTGGGACGTTAGGGACATACGGGACAGCTGGGACGTCTGGGACGTTAGGAACATATGGGACATTTAGGACGTCTTGGACGTTAGGGACATATGAAACATCTAGGACGCCTGGGACATTAGGGACACATAGGACATATGGGACATCTGGGACGTCTGGGACGTTGGGGTCATATGAGACATCTGGGACGTCTGGGACGTTAAGGACATATGGGACATCTAGGACGTCTGGGACGTCTGGGACGTTAAAAACATATGGAACATTTAGGACGCCTGGGACATTAGGGACATATGGGACATATGGGACATCTGGGACGTCTGGGACGTTAGGGACATATGGGACATCTGGGACGTCTGGGACGTTAAGGACATATGGGACATCTAGGACGTCTGGGACGTCTGGGACGTTAAAAACATGTGGGACATTTAGGACGCCTGGGACATTAGGGACATATGGGGCATATGGGACATCTGGGACGTCTGGGACGTTAGGGACATATGGGACATCTAGGACGTCTGGGACGTCTGGGACGTTAAAAACATATGGGACATTTAGGACGCCTGGGACATTAGGGACATATGGGACATCTCGGACGTCTGGGACGTTAAGGACATATGGGACATCTAGGACGTCTGGGACGTCTGGGACGTTAAAAACATATGGAACATTTAGGACGCCTGGGACATTAGGGACATATGGGACATATGGGACATCTGGGACGTCTGGGACGTTAGGGACATATGGGACATCTGGGACGTCTGGGACGTTAAGGACATATGGGACATCTAGGACGTCTGGGACGTCTGGGACGTTAAAAACATATGGGACATTTAGGACGCCTGGGACGTTAGGGACATATGGGACATCTGGGACGTCTGGGACCTTAAGGACATATGAGACATCTGGGACGTCTGGGACGTTAAGGACATATGGGACATTTAGGACGCCTGAGACATTAGGGACATATGGGGCATATGGGACATCTGGGACGTCTGGGACGTTAGGGACATATGGGACATCTAGGACGTCTGGGACGTCTGGGACGTTAAAAACATATGGGACATTTAGGACGCCTGGGACATTAGGGACATATGGGACATATGGGACATCTAGGACGTCTGGGACTTTAGAGACATATAGGACATCTGGGACGTCTGGGACGTTAAGGACATATGGGACATCTAGGACGTCTGGGACGTCTGGGCCGCTAGGGGCATATAGGACATCTAGGACGTCTGGTACTTTAGGGACATATGGGACATCTAGGACGTCTAGGACGTCTGGACGTTAGGAACATACGGGACAGCTGGGACGTCTGGGACGTTAGGGACATATGGGACATTCAGGACGTCTGGGACGTTAGGGACATATGGAACATCTAGGACGCCTGAGACATATGGGACATCTGGGACGTCTGGGACGTTAGGGAGATATGGGACATTTGCTACGTCTGGGACATTAAGGACATATGGGACATCTAGAACGTCTGGTACGTCTGGAAAGTTAAGGACATATGGGACATTTAGGACGCCTGGGTCATTAGGGACATATGGAACATATGGGACATCTGGGACGCCTGGGACATTAGGGACATATGGGGCATATGGGACATCTGGGACATCTGGGACGTCTAGAACGTTAGGGACATATAGGACATCTAGGACGTCTAGGACGTTAGAGACATATGGGACATCTAGGACGTCTGGGACGTTAGGAACATACGGGACAGCTGGGACGTCTGGGACGTTAGGGACATATGGGACATTTAGGACGTCTTGGACGTTAGGGACATATGAAACATCTAGGACGCCTGGGACATTAGGGACACATAGGACATATGGGACATCTGGGACGTTGGGGTCATATGAGACATCTGGGACGTCTGGGACGTTAAGGACATATGGAACATCTAGGACGTCTGGGACGTCTGGGACGTTAAAAACATATGGAACATTTAGGACGCCTGGGACATTAGGGACATATGGGACATATGGGACATCTGGGACGTCTGGGACGTTAGGGACATATGGGACATCTGGGACGTCTGGGACGTTAAGGACATATGGGACATCTAGGACGTCTGGGACGTCTGGGACGTTAAAAACATATGGGACATTTAGGACGCCTGTTACATTAGGGACATATGGGGCATATGGGACATCTGGGACGTCTGGGACGTTAGGGACATATGGGACATCTAGGACGTCTGGGACCTTAAGGACATATGAGACATCTAGGACGTCTGGGACGTTAAGGACATATGGGACATCTAGGACGTCTGGGACTTTAGAGACATATAGGACATCTGGGACGTCTGGGGCGTTAAGGACATATGGGACATCTAGGACGTCTGGGACGTCTGGGCCGCTAGGGGCATATACGACATCTAGGACGTCTGGTACTTTAGGGACATATGGGACATCTAGGACGTCTAGGACGTCTGGACGTTAGGAACATACGGGACAGCTGGGACGTCTGGGACGTTAGGGACATATGGGACATTCAGGACGTCTGGGACGTTAGGGACATATGGAACATCTAAGACGCCTGGGACATTAAGGACATATGGGACATCTGGAACGTCTAGGACGTTAAGGACATATGGGACATCTAGGACGTCTGGGACGTCTAGGACGTTAAGGACATATGGGACATTTGGGACGCCTGGGACATTAGGGACATATGGTACACATGGGACATCTGGTACGCCTGGGACCTTAGGGACATATGGGACATATGGGACATCAGTTACGTCTGGGACGTTAGAGACATATGGGATATCTGGTACGTCTGGGACGTTAAGGACATATGGGACATCTAGGACGTTTGGGATGTTAGGGACATATTTAACATCTGGGACGTCTGAGACGTTAGGGACATATGGGACATTTAGGACGTCTTGGACGTTAGGGACATATGCAACATCTAGGACGCCTGGGACATTAGGGACATATGAGACATATGAAACATCTGGGACGTCTGGGACGTTAGTTACATATAGGACATCTAGGACGTCTGGGACGTTAGGGACATATGGGACATCTAGGACGTCTGGGACATCTGGGACGTTAGGGACATGCGGGACTGCTGGGACGTCTGGGAAGTTAGAAACATATGGGACATTTAGGACGTCTTGCACGTTAGGGACATATGGAATATCTAGGACGCCTGGGACATTAGGGACTAATGGGACATATGGGACATCTGGCACGTCTGGGACGTTGGGGACATATGGGACATCTGGGACGTCTGAGACGTTAACGACATATGGGACATCTGGGACGTCTGTGACGTTAGGGACATATGGGGCATTTACGACGCCTGGGACATTAGGGACATATGGAACATCTGGGACGCCTGGGACATTAGGGAGATATAAAACATTTGGGACATCTGGGACGTCTGGAACGTTAGGGACATATGGGACATCTGGGACGTCTGGGACGTTAAGGACATATGGGACATCTAGGACGTCTGGGACGTTAAGGACATATGGGACATCTGGGACGTCTGGGACGTTAGGGACATATGGGACATCTGGGACGTCTGAGACGTTAGGGACATACGGGACAGCTGAGACGTCTGGGACGTTAGGGATATATGGGACATTTAGGACGTCTGGGACGTCTGGGACGTTAAGGGCATATGGGAGATTTAGGACGCCTGGGACATTAGGAACTTGTGGGACATATGCGACATCTGCGACGTCTGGGACATTAAGGACATATAGAACATATGGGACATCTGGGACATCTGGGACGTCTAGTACGTTAAAGACATATGGGACATCTAGGACGTCAGGGACGTCTGGGACGTTAAGGACATATGGGACATCTAGGACGTCAGGAACGTCTGGGACGTTAAGGACATGTGGGACATCTAGGACGTCTGGGACGTCTGGGACGTTAAGGACATATGGGACATTTAGGACGCCTGGGGCATTAGGGACATATGGAACATCTAGGATGCCTGGGACATTAGGGACACATATGACATATGGGACATCTGGGACGTCTGGGACGTCTGGGACGTTAGGGACGTATAGGACATCTAAGACGTCTGGGACGTTAAAGACATATGGGACATCTAGGACGTCAGGGACGTCTGGGACGTTAAGGACATATGGGACATCTAGGACGTCTGGGACGTCTGGGACGTTAAGGACATATGGGACATTTAGGATGCCTGGGACATTAGGGACATATGGGACGTCTGGGACGTCTGGGACGGTAGGGACATATAGGACATCTAGGACGTCTGGAACGTTAAAGACATATGGGACATCTAGGACGTCTGGGACGTCTGGGACGTTAAGGACATACGGGACAGCTGTTACGTCTGCGACGTTAGGGACATACGGGACATTTAGGACGTCTGGGACGTTAGGAACATTGGGAACATCTAGGACGCCTGGGACGTTAAGGACATATGGGACATCTGAGACGTCTGGGACGTTAAGGACATATGGGACATTTAGGACGCCTGGAACATTAGGGACGTATGGGACATATGGGACATCTGGGACGCCTGGGACGTTAAGGACATATGGGACATCTGAGACGTCTGGGACGTTAAGGACATATGGGACATTTAGGACGCCTGGAACATTAGGGACATATGGGACATATGGGACATCTGGGACGTCTGGGACGTTAGGGACATATGGGACGTCTGGGACGTTTGGGACGTTAAGGACATATGGGACATCTAGGACGTCTGGGACGTCTGGGACGTTATGGATATATGGGACATTTAGGACGCCTGGGACATTAGGGACATATGGGACATATGGGAAATCTGTGACGTCTGGGACGTCAAGGACATATGGGACATCTAGGACGTCTGGGACGTTTAAGACGTTAAGGACATATGGGACATTTAGGACGCCTGGGACATTAGGGACATATGGGACAAATGGGACATCTGGGACGTCTGGGACGTTAGGGACATATGGGACATCTGGGACATCTGGGACGTCTGGGACGTTAGGGACATATGGGACATCTGGGACGTCTGAGACGTTAAGGACATACGGGACATGTAGGTCGTCTGGGACGTCTGGGACGTTAGGGACATACGGGACAGTTGGGACGTCTGGGACGTTAGGAACGTATGGGACATTTAGAACATCTGGGACGTTAGGGACATATAGAACATCTAGGACGCCTGGGACATTATTGACATATGGGACATATGGGACATCTGGGACGTCTGGGACGTTAGGGAAATATGGGACATTTGGGACGTTTGGGACGTTAACAACATATGGGACATCTAGAGCGTCTGGTACGTCTGGAAAGTTAAGGACATATGGGACATTTAGGACGCCTGGGTCATTAGGGACATATGGAACATATGGGACATCTGGGACGCCTGGTACATTAGGAACATATGGGACATATGGGACAACTGGGACGTCTGGGACGTCTGGGACGTTAGGGACATACGGGACAGCTGGGACGTCTGGGACGTTAGGGACATATGGGACATTTAGGACGTCTTGGATGTTAGGGACATATGAAACGTCTAGGACGCCTGGGACATTAGGGACATATAGGACATATGGGACATCTGGGACGTCTGGGGCGTTAGGGTCATATGAGACATCTGGGACGTCTGGGACGTTAAGGACATATGGGACATGTAAGACGTCTGGGACGTCTGGGACTTTAAAAACATATGGGACATTTAGGACGCCTGGGACATTAGGGACATATGGGACATATGGGACATCTGGTACGTCTGGGACGTTAGGGACATATGGGACATCTGGGACGTCTGGGACGTTAAGGACATATGGGTCATCTAGGACGTCTGGGACGTCTAGGACCTTAAGGACATATGAGACATCTGGGACGTCTGGGACGTTAAGGACATATGGGACATCTAGGACGTCTGGGACTTTAGAGACATATAAGACATCTGGGACGTCTGGGACGTTAAGGACATATGGGACATCTAGGAGGTCTGGGACGTCTGGGCCGCTAGGGACATATAGGACATCTAGGACGTCTGGGACGTTAGGGACATATGGGACATCTAGGACGTCTAGGACGTCTGGGACGTTAGGAACATACGGGACAGCTAGGACGTCTGGGACGTTAGGGACATATGGGACATTTAGGACGTCTGGGACGCTAGGGACATATGGAACATCTAAGACGCCTGGGACATTAGGAACATATGGGACACCTGGGACGTCTGGGACGTCTAGGACGTTAAGGACATATAGGACATTTGGGACGCCTGGGACATTAGGGATATATGTGACATATGGGACATCTGAGACGCCTGGGACATTAGGGATATATGTGACATATGGGACATCTGGGACGCCTGGGACATTAGGGACATATGGGACATATGGGACATCTGCGACGTCTGGGACGTTAAGGACATATGGGATATTTAGGACGCCTGGGACATTAGGGACATATGGGATATCTGGGACGTCTGGGACGTTAAGGACATATGGGACATCTAGGAAGTCTGGGACGTTAAGGACATATGGGACATCTAGGACGCCTGAGACACATGGGACATCTG
Organism: Agriotes lineatus; assembly: GCA_940337035.1. Lineage (NCBI taxonomy): Eukaryota > Metazoa > Arthropoda > Insecta > Coleoptera > Elateridae > Agriotes > Agriotes lineatus. Next base: position 662 of record CALNHX010004547.1, on the reverse strand, counting down.
GGATGTCTGGGACGTTAGGGAGATATGGGACATTTGCTACGTCTGGGACATTAAGGACATATGGGACATCTAGAACGTCTGGTACGTCTGGAAAGTTAAGGACATATGGGACATTTAGGACGCCTGGGTCATTAGGGACATATGGAACATATGGGACATCTGGGACGCCTGGGACATTAGGGACATATGGGGCATATGGGACATCTGGGACATCTGGGACGTCTAGAACGTTAGGGACATATAGGACATCTAGAACGTCTAGGACGTTAGAGACATATGGGACATCTAGGACGTCTGGGACGTTAGGGACATACGGGACAGCTGGGACGTCTGGGACGTTAGGGACATATGGGACATTTAGGACGTCTTGGACGTTAGGGACATATGAAACATCTAGGACGCCTGGGACATTAGGGACACATAGGACATATGGGACATCTGGGACGTTGGGGTCATATGAGACATCTGGGACGTCTGGGACGTTAAGGACATATGGAACATCTAGGACGTCTGGAACGTCTGGGACGTTAAAAACATATGGAACATTTAGGACGCCTGGGACATTAGGGACATATGGGACATATGGGACATCTGGGACGTCTGGGACGTTAGGGACATATGGGACATCTGGGACGTCTGGGACGTTAAGGACATATGGGACA